>BMAO01026875.1:0-22560 GCA_019973975.1 Trichonephila clavata | reverse complement strand
GCGAGATGATGATTAAGCACACGCTTAAGTTTTTTTTAGAAAAGTACACTGTTGGCATCAGAAAATGTAACACCCTGAAGGAAGCATGCAAATGATGTGAAATTGACATCATGCGTTGGCGGCAAATATACAAATCATTAGCATTATAGCGCATACTGCTCATCACTGGAGACCTTAGTGCTACCCGAAAAAGCTATATAACAAGAGAATAGATAAGCCATTTGAAGTACGTCAATTTTATTTTTTTTGCATTAATTGTTTACCTATGCCTCGTAGTAAAGAGGCATACATAAACAATTGAGTGTCAGGGAAATCGTTCCACGTGTTGGGCAAATCCAAGCAATTGTGATGCGGATCTGTCATCGCTGGATGCAGGAGAAAACAACAGACCGACGGGGCCGATCGCACTTGCCTCGTTGTTCCGCTGCATGTAATGACAAGCAGATTATGCGCATGACAGTGTAGGATCACGTAGCAACATCACGAACCACAACACAATAAATTCAGTCTGTTACGCATCATTCGGGTCCGCTCTTTTTATACAATGCCGTTTGCAGCAGAGTGCAATGTCCGCAGAGCGTCCATTGCTTCGTTTACCATTGACTGGACACCACAGGCATCTGCGCCGTCAATGGTTTAATGAACAGCTGACATGGACAACGAAATGGAACGCCATTGTGTTTACTGACGAATGCTGCTTCTGTCTGCAACATCACGATGGCCGGTTTCGAGTTTGAAGAAACCATGGTGAGAGGCTGCAAAACTGTTGCATTATGCATCGCTACACTGGTCCTGCACCCTCTATTATGGTCTCGGGTGGTATTGGATTTCACTTCAGACCCCTCTAAAACGCATTGCTGGTACACTGAGTAGTCAGCACTACATCTATGAGATGTTAGAACCCGTGGTCTACCCATACACTGAACGCTTGTCCTCGGCCATATTCCAACAGGATAATGTACGACCATACGTTGCACGCAATGTTTAAGAGATCTTTTTCTAATTAGATTGAATTGCTTCCTTGGCCTTTTTGTTCCCTCAATATATCACCAATCGAAAACGTGGGTTCCATTCTTGCACAACGACCGACCCGGGATATACCACCCACTGCTACACCAGATCAACTTTGGTAATATGTGGAAGTCGTATGGACTACTCTACCCCAAGAATACATCCAAAACAGTTTGGATTTTATGCAAGGCATGTGGCAAGCGGTTATAGCCAACAACGTCGGTTACACTAACTACAGATTTATTATCATCCGCACGTCATAAAAAGCTGTAATTTTAATTTTTTGATCTTTGTACAATATGTTATCTACCAAAAACATTTTGCTGTGATATCTCTGGTTCTTCTTGTTGTTGCATTTTGTGTGGCCAGCTGTGTATTTAGTCTTGAAATGTGAACACACATGCGTATTTTAAACACATTTATTTAATGAAACATTTAAAATATATAGGTAGGTTTATATAAACAACAGAATTACATCTCACTAAATTCCATTTAAACTTATCTAAGAACAAAATTTTAAAATTTTACTATTTATTGATTTAACATTCAACCTTCTGAAAAACAAGAAAATATATAAGTACGCAATGTAAGTTTAAGAAAATATGCATTTTTATCTCACTCTAAGAAATTTTAGATCTTTTTCACCACACGTTTCCTTTTTTTTATTCAACCCTATACATAAAATTTTACATAAAAAGCAAATAAATAAAACACAAATAAGGGTGAAAGTAAAATTAGTGGCCTTGTTAGTTAACAGCTACGGTTTTCTTTTGAAAAAGGGTCTCGAAAATGCCTTCTAGTCACGCGACATCCTCACTTCCGTGGCAACGATGTCTTCTCTAGTAATGGATACTTGGTGCCTCCTTACATATGGAGAAGTGAATCCCTAATAGTTTTAATGTTTGTAAACACCTGTACGGTTTCTGGATTCAGTAAGACTTGGTATTCCACAGATACTTCTCTTGAATATATCGTGTTGGCACGTTGAATGTTCGTGTTTTCTGCGAACAAGTTTCACTGCTTGAAAGAGTAAAACATTTTGGTAAAATACTTTCAGATTTATTTCGTGTGAAAGTTAAATTCTAGAAATAGGAGGTTCAACATTTCATGAAATGTTTGGAAGCATATATTATCTTCCTTTAAGAATAAATCAACATGTAATAGGCATAACCGTTGAATTTGGTTTAAGCTTTCTGATAAGAAGAATAAATAAATGTTTTCCACAACATGGTACGTACAAAATGAACAAAATTGCTATTTATAGCTTCATAAAATGCTCTTCCTTTTGGTAAAAATTTCAATGAGTCCCGAATTTAAAAAAAGAAATTAAGAGGTTTAACAAGCTTGTCAATAGTTATTAGTTGATTTAGATTGAATGTAATCATTTCGGGAAGGACGCAGTGGCACTTTCCAAGTTTTTATAAGAAACAAAATTCGGCATAAATATTTTAAAACTCGCCGGTGGTGATTTCTCCCGTCTAAATTTGACAAATAAATATCCACCGTATAAAAATTTAAGTTCTGAGTTACTTAAAATGACAAAATTGTGATGCTCTTGTATGCACTTTCTTCTCAGTAGTATGCTAAGTCTAACATAAATGTGTACTTTTGTTTCGATTCTGCAGATAGACAGATGATAGAAACACTAAGTGAAGTAAGTATTACACTAGAATCGGTAAAAAAACTGCAATATTAAAGACAAATGTAATCTATATCCTTGAAAGCATTTACAATTGTGGGTTTATAACTTACAATAATAGTAACCACTCTTACCAAAGGGCACATCTAGGCTAGTGGAATTCGGTCGTTAGTGATTTTTGAAAATCGAGTGTGATTCATAATGGCCATATAAAGTCTTGTAGGCAAATGATTCATTTTTTTCTCAATACATGAAATACTCGATATCCATAATTGTAAAATTTGGACGAAGGGAATTTCATAAAAACTCATATGCTTACACAAAGGAATTCCTACCCACACATAGCACAATACTATTTATATGTGATTATTATAGAGGAGAGGTGGGTTCTGAAGAGCCACACACAGGAAAAGGTGTTCGGTTAATGGAAACTTCCTACAAATGCTGCAAGTTGATAAAATACCATTTTTCTTAGAGTATATCCTCAACACAGTTACATTCATGTAAAACGGAGTATCTTCACAAAATTATTGACAATATCTAGGTAAAATACATTACTGAAGACTTCCCGTTTCTTGAACAAATGTACTAGCAGACAGGGAATTTGGCAAACATGTTACTATTGTTGAGCAGACAGCTGCTAAGTACGTTGGTATTGTGGAACCCTATTGCTAAAAGGAGGTTAAAACGGACGCATAGATAATAAAAAAAATTCCGTTTTTGAATTATTAGACTTTTAGACTTGAAATTTGGTAAGCATGTTAATTTTGCTAGGTAGTAATCGGCAATGAAGAGGATTTGAGAAAATGGACTATTGAGAAATATGGGGGAGAAAAAGATAACTGTACTTTGGTTTTAAAATTCAATTCCGATTTCTTAAAAAGTTAATTGCGATAATTGTAAAAATGTTTTTGATATAATTGAAAGAGTTTACTGCTACGACTTAGATTTCAGTAACTTATGAACTGTATATAGTCAAACAACGTTACGAAATAAACAGTAAAGCTGTAGGGTAACAGCTAGTATTTTATAACTGAACCAATTTTGTATTGAAAGTTTAATTTAAACTTGATATAGTTACGTCTAACTTGACATAGTCTTATAAATATAAGACTACCTGAAATGTTCCTTGTAAATTCAAAAAATTAATCATTTCACAAAATATTAAGTTTAACGAAAGCCCCCTCCCCCTCTTTACTTTTTTCTTCTAAATAAAAGAAGTATTTAAAGAAAACGAAATAAAAGCTACAGAGTAAATTATCGAATATTTTTGAACGTTGTGACTGAAAATATACATATTTGATTTAATGTAATTATAAGGGTAGGGGGTCATTTTGTGTCAAATATATATTCACAAAAAAAAGGATTTAACTTTAAAGTTGAAATTTTAAACTAATCCTTTTTTATAATTTTGTATATTTCATTGCAAAGTAAAATTTTTAATTTTTATTAATTCAAAAACATTACGTGTATGTGTTTTGTATACAAAAATGTAATAATAAAAAAAAAAACTCGCAGGGAAAAAATCTGTATAAACACTTCATATAATAACTTATTAAACAATGTTTATAATAGTTTCAAATTATAAATTTAATTCAATTATTTTAGTAAATGTCTATAATTTGCTGTATTAAAATTAATACATCGTACATTTTTTTACGGCAACATTTTATTCTTTGACTCTTCGACATTTGGCAATAACACTACATTCAATGTACTTATAATGACTTATTGATTTATTATTTTTATTTATATTTGTCTACTAACTAGTCTTATTGTTAGGGCACTATCTCATATCAAAAGTTCATTCGTTCATTATATGAATAAGAAATAGATTCTTCGAGAAAAATATACAAAACAATAGCTTTTACTACTACCAGAAATGATTACCGAAAGAACTGCCCAATATACTTCCTAATTCCAGTTACTTGATTCCCCGCAGAAATAAAATTTTCCGAGAAAAAAGAAGACGCAGATTTATTCCTTCCTTTCTAAGAATGGTCTTCACTCAGTTAACTCTGTGATAAACTAAAAAAATATTGGGATCGTCAAACTCTGTCTGCAACAAAAATGTTGGTCTTAAGGTTGGAAAGGTTTACAAAAAATAGCCACTTCTTACACATGAAATAAGGGAAAATCACAGAAAAAGAAGGTATGGAGTCGGAAAATGAAATCTGTAAGCTTCCATTCCGTGTGGGATGTCCCAAGGGATGAGCTGAGAGGTGGCAAGCAGGGGAAAAATATTGTTCATTGATCGTTTGCTTCTAGTTCTAGTTTACTACATAAATGTTCAAGAGAAGTATTATTTCGCATAATAATCCAAACAGTTGCAATGGGGCAAGAAGGGAGTGGTGTGCTAAAAATCCAAATGATTTGAGGCTAAAAACTTTTGATATTTTAACTTAAATAAATATTTAATAAAACGGAAGACGGAAAAACAATAACAAATAAGTAAAACAGATAAGTAATTTCATATAAAACTCTGATATAATTTAATTATTGAGGTAAAAATAGCTATAAAGCTAATAGCTAAGTTTTAAAAATATAAAATTATAGGTTTTCTAACTTTTTTTATATATTATTGCATGTTACAGAAATATATTTTCTGAAGCTTGCTAATTAAAAATAATTAAATGTAACTTTAAAAAATATACAAAACTACAGTGCAGATGCTTTCTGCTTATATTAAATTATGTTATATTTCAAAGGTACATTTGGAAAACTACTTTAAAGAACTTTTCGATGAAAATTTAGGAGTTTTTTTTTCATGCCATAAATTTATTCTTTCCTATATCACAGAACAAATTTTCGGAAGCATTTGATTAGTTTTTAATAAATTGGGTATGGCTGTATGCATATTAGAAAGTTTAAATTCTATAATGCATTTCCAATATATAGATTAACATACACTATTAGTATATACTTAGTATATATATAATCCTAATTATTTATTAAAATATCACTTATATGAGTGCATTTATATATATGAATTTTTAACTGTAATTCCAGAATGCTAATTATATTCTGGTTCAATTTAATTTTTTTAAGGGCATAGTATAAAAATACAAAACTTGATAAAATACAAATATTTATAATTTATGAGAATGTATTGTAGATTTAATTTTTTTTAAAACTAGAAAAACCTGGGAGTTCTACCAAATCAACAAACAATTTGAAAAAAAAAAATATACGCTGCATTCCTACTTCTTTTGGCTAAACAGTCGTTATTAAGTTACCATGAGCCTTATAATGTTTTGTTATATTTAAATTTTAGTTTTAAATTAGATGTATGGCAATGCGTTTTATATAACATATATATATCGTGCGAGTATACAGATAATTTAAAGAACAATTTCAAACAATTTTTATGGCAGATTTATTTTAATAATTATTTTAAAATAAGTATTAAATGAATCCTTTAAATTGAGTCACAGTCATCTATAAATAGCCTATTTATCTCATTTTAGGGTCCTTGAATCAGTTAAGACATAATGCCGGCTGTGAAATTCACATATGGTGCAATTGTTTATGATATATTACATTTTACGCGCGATATATATATCCCAACTTATTACATTACATCTTTAAATGTAGTTAGGAAAAGGATGATAAAATGGCTTCATCTACTCAAGTTAATACGAAGTAAATTTTTCTAGCCTTAACGTATTAAACCGTATTCCTTTATTTAATGATGAGTGATTATAAGTATTAGGCTTCCTGTAAAATTGCTTTGAAAATTAAAAACTTTATAACATTGACTGAAAGATATTATTTTTCTGAGTGCGCTTAGTGCCCCCGACGTATATAGACGTCCTTCTGAATTACGATTATTATTTTGTTTCGTGCTGCTATCAGTAAAACTATGACGAAGAGTGGTGAATGCATTAAAACGCATTAGATAGGGTTTGTAATGGATTTACATATTTCAGAGAAAAATTTACTTATTTGGGCCTTTGCTCTCCCCCCCCCCTAATACACAACATAAGCTCGACTATGTAAAAAAAAAGGGGCAATGTGGAAAGCGAATAGTGCAACTTTTATTTGGCAATTAAGAGGTTAAATTTCTGGCTAAAAATTTGAAAAAGTTTTCTGAAACTAATATTACCAAAGTCGAATTAAAACTAAATTGCATTCTTTAAGATTAAAATTTACATATTTCTAAGACATGAATCCTTATAATAGGGCTGTTCAAAAACGTAGTGTTAGACGTATGGTCTGAATAGAAGCCGATCCGTGCATAAGCCGAATTTGGATTTTTAAAAAATTACAAACATTCATAATCCGTTTATAAGCCAATTTGGAAGAGAAAAAAAATAATAATACTTTAAAATGTGTCACCATAAGAACGAAAATGATCTCCAACGGGTGAAACAGCATTCAAATTGTTGTAACGTAAGACATCAGACACCAATTGCAATGGTTTTATTTTGGTAACTAAGTCTGAAGCAAATGCACTTCATCTAATAATTTATTGTCATTGTCTGAAAAACGGACTTTTCAGTTATGCTTCCTGTGCTAATTTTTTTCTTTTTGGAAAATGAGCAAAAAGAGAAATTTGTATACGGCACATAATCTTCTACCCTTGTTTTATTTCTCACTTCATGGGAGTCGCACACATTTAGACACCCCATTGATATAATTTAAAACGATTTCAAAATCATAAAATTTTAAAGAATTACATTTTGATATCAATAATATACATTCAGATATATTTTCTTCTCAATGATATAAAATAAAAAGCATTAATGCATTTGACATATTACCTTTAAACGAAATATAAAAAGACGAGTGAAGGGAGAAAATTATGAATAAACTTATTTCAGTTATTATTAGGGCACTTTATAGATTTCCATTCCTCGAACTTAAAAAAAATATTTTAAATTATATGCAAAATGGAATATGTATTTTTTCACTAAAATTTCTTTGTTTCAATTATCTCCGATTTTCAGGAATTACTTTTTAAAAAAAATTTCTATCGTTTATTGTGAAAATAAGTTTACATTTCTCTCAGCACAATGTTTGAAGTTTTGTTTTTGTTTGTTTTTTTATAATATATATTCCCGACAATCATACGAATCATTTTGTTCTGCCTTATTCAAATATTTTTAAGCGATGTTAGTTCCATTCACTTGAAGTTTCTTTTTCCGCTTTCTTCTATCTGAATCGACCTCACTCATTTCAAATAATAATCTTTTAATTTATTTAGACAATGAATTCACATCATTTATATTTATTCCAGGATTATAATTTTAAAAATTCTTTTTTTTAACCAAAAACAGTTAATATTAAAAATAATACTGATTTTGAAGGAAAAAAAATATTAAAATAACTTGTTCAAATATTTGTAATGTTTCATGCAACTTATTTTCCACACTTATTAATCTTTCTCGGATTATATTACTCTATTCTATGGGGGAGTTTGTT
The DNA here is from genome assembly GCA_019973975.1 of Trichonephila clavata. NCBI lineage: Eukaryota > Metazoa > Arthropoda > Arachnida > Araneae > Nephilidae > Trichonephila > Trichonephila clavata. The sequence goes on along the minus strand of BMAO01026875.1, from coordinate 14,486 downwards.
AAAACGAGGTTATTAAGAGTTGTGTTCATAAAAAGCAAAATTGGAACTCATGTACTGTACTATATAGATTAAGTTTTCAAGTATAACTATAGATTTTTAGACAACCAAATGAATATTTTTTTAAATATAATGGCTTAATATTTATTTTAAGCGCTTTGATAATTACCATACAGCAAATGTAATACATAGCAAAAATGCAAAAAAAAATATTCCTTGACTAAATTTGTTTTATTTAGTTTCTGTTTCACTTTAAGGTTTTTAGTTCCCCACCTCTGCCCCCAAACGGAACACTTAACCTCAACGCTATCTTTAAAAACTCTTTCTTCTATCACTTTCATGTATTTAAATACACCACTTGCTATTTCTTGCAATTTTACATGCACTTATAATTTTATAAATTTATTAACTTCACATTTTGTTTCTCGATCTCTATGTAGTTCCAATCACATTTTAATATTTTTTACTTGAGGTGATATGTGAAAAAAGGAATTTTGAACAAATACTGCATCGTGAACAAATACTGCAAGCAAACAATCAACATATAATACTTTTTCTATTTCCTGCTTGACACACACACACATCTCAGTTCCTCCTACGGGACATTCCATTACGAATTTTCTTTTCCGACTCCACTGCATCTCTCTTATGGTATTCGTTATTCTTCTGGTTGTAATTTTTAACAATTCTTTTCTGAATTTATTTTTTATACATTTTGTGTCTTTTTCATGCACATGAGGAGTACGTGCATATATTTTTCTGTATTTTGTTCATTCCGTGGCTATTATTTAGTCTAGCTTTTTCAAACATATCGCTTGAATCGTAGTTGCAGACAGTTTAATGACCTCGATATTTTGAGTTAATCTTAGAGAGAACTGAATGCAGAATATTCAAAGAATATAAAACAATGCCTTTTTTTCCTGCAAAAAAGTGGAAAGCTAGATTATTCCTACGTTTCAATATATTTTTTAATGAATAAGATTTGAGGAGAAAAAACAATTGGAAGATTTGTAATAATTTTTAAAAAATATATTTCCCTTCACATGTGGATACATCTTTTCAGGGTATTTTAAAAACTACCTAAAATTTTGATGCTCTCGTATACTAAAACGATATATGAAGAGCAACAATGTAAATGCCAGTAGTATTTGAAATATAGTTATATTATTCTATACAAGATACAAACAGTTTCAGATATTGTGTATTATGGTTTCCAGTTGCATAAGTTTCTGTTCAGAATTTTCAATAAAACACCTTTCGTTCAAATTAAATATTCGGATAAAATTCGGAGCTATTATGTAGATTGAAGTAAGTGATATGTTGTGCACAAAAGTAAAATGTTTCTGTAGATATATTAAAAAATTAATGCGAATGAAGTAAATTTATTGCTACTACATATCTTTATATGAAGTGTTAAATAATGATATATAGGATAATTGATATTTATATCAATTTTTCTCATTTTTTCGGAACTAAATTTCAAATTTTAACGAAAAAGAATGGAAATTTGTCTATTCTCTACCTTGTTCCAAAAAGACTTAATTGCTTATCATACAAATTACATTTTCAAATTTATTTAACTGTATCATATCAGTTATTTAATTATTTTAACTAAGTGCTATTTGAGCAAATATTATCGTTGACTAGCAATGCCGAAGTTAAACAATTATTAATAAACTCAATATTTGTTACGATTGCTACATATTTTTTTTTCTGAAAATAATCTGGAATTATATTTTTTTAAAACAATAATTGTTTACGAAATTAAGATTAGTAATGATCCATCTAAAATTCAGAGTAATTTTATACTGTAAAAAATTAATTATACACTTTTTATCAGCATGCGAAATAGTAAAATGATAGAGAACCGGGAGAAAAAAGGAATCTGTTTATAAAAATTGGAATTTTATAGACAACTTAAATAAACTTGAACAAAAAACATCGAACTAAAACCGTCATATTATTAATTGTGGAATGAAAAAAATGATATACTTTACACTTACTTCAGTTTTAATCATTTTATTTTTTTAAAAAAAACCCAGAAAGTTAGTCAAAGGCAACTTAGAAAAAAATTGCCTATGTGTCTCTCAACCATGAAAGCAATATAATAAAATACTCTAACGGGAATTACAGATTTTGACAGCTTTCAAAGGTCAACATTTTCACATCCAACGCTTTTTTTTTCTGCAGAAAAACAGTGAAGATTTATTTAACTTGTCAACGTAATACAAGTTAACTTACTAAGTTTCAAAATACTTATTGAGATAAGACTATTTGACCTCAACAAGATGTGTGATATATTTTTCACTCCCCTTTTCTTGCCAGGAGAGAAAATTCTTCTTCCCCCATTTCAATGCGGATATTTTTCAAGAATTTTTCACAAAGATTTATCTGACAATTGAACCAATTATAAATTTATATCATGAAAAATATATGCATTTAATGTATTTAAAGTATTTTAAAATGAATAAATGATGAAACATAAATGTGTTCTAGTTTTCATTGATGCATTTTTGTGAAAAATGTTTCTTGAAAAAAGTTCAAAATTGGTGCCATATCCAAATATGTTTAAAATTTAACGTTCTATTCAACCAACAGTAACGCTCTTATCAAACAGTAGTAAGATCTACCGTGTAGGGGAGTGGGGTTCGACGTTACATCTGTCCAGAGTCAAAGTTCCACCCATTGGTGTGATGTAGAAGTTTCGGATTTGGGGGAGGGTGCTTGTGTGCTAAGGTATTGTACTCTCTCGTCACTTGACCATGGTTAAAGATTACGAGGTCCATCTCCAAATTCTTCCAGTATAGCTGAATACTGCTATTTTAATATTAACTCTCTCGCTGTATTCAACCAAGCATGTTTTCATCAATTTAAATATTAAAATTATGCGTTAATATTTATTACAACATAATTTATTCTTATGTTATTTTGGTAATGTGGAATGAATGTGTGCTTTCACAATGCATATATACAAATCAAAAACCTATAAAATGTAGGGTGTAGGATTACAAGCATATCATATGCAATGAAGATATTCCAAAAATCCATAGTAAATGATGCGATAGTTATAAATACAGCATTTTGAAGACTGCATTTAGAGGGGTTAGAATCAGTAACTCTCTTCTCTGTTTATAATATTAAGCAAAATCATTAAGACCATAATACATACATCTACTGAATTCATTATTAATCATCAAATGCAGGCGTATATCTAAAATTAATTCAGAGCTGTATTAGCCAACGGCATAAATCAACACATAAATTAAATATTCTGGATCTCGGTGATCTGTAAGTTCCAAGTTACAAAGTAAGAAGGCTTGATTACAGCCAATTTCTTATTCTGAAAACGTACACTATAATAATAGTGATTAAATAATGTCAATAAAAAATATAATTAAACTCTCTCTCTTCTAAATTCTATTATATATATATATATATATATATATCCATTATTTCCAATTGGTATTTGCTTGGTATTATTAACAAAAAAGGGGGAAGGTTGGCTGGCCAAAAAACATGTTCAACCCCACTTTTATACAGAAGGATTTTTTTAAAGAACATTTTATGTATACTAGCTGTCCTAAGTCAGCAATGTTGATAATACTGAAGCATCCATTCTTTTATATATTTTACTGTGTTATTTCAATCATTCATATCTCCTTCTAAATTCTGTTGTCTTGTTATCTGGCAATTGATATTCTTTTAAGTATTAATCATGTAATTCATCTCTCTCTATTGTAGAGAAATTTTGAATATATATATATATATATATATATATACGTATAATAGATTTGCATCTATCTCTATGTAAATGAATGGCAATAAAAAAAAGATTGAAATATAGTCACTGTTAAATAAATGGAAAAAAAAATGGGAACAAATTCACTTAATTTACTTAAGGTATCCGAACACGTTGAAAATGACCAAATTCACTCAAGATAGATATTTTTGTTTTTTTTATTTTATTGAATAAAGCTATCTTTTGACTTTACGAAATATACTTTGTTTTGTTTTTACACTACCTAGAGGCCAAGTTACAATCAATTTTAAAAATTTAGAAAAACCGGAATTGGGTTTTTGATTTACTAGAAGTGGGCATTTAAATTGCTCAAAATCTATCATGGCGAGTCTGATAACTCAAAATATTACGAATGTATTTCTATAAAACTTTTTGAACCTGATATTTATGTTACTTTCTGGATAATGTATTAAAATATTTCTTATTGTATGAATACTTTTTGAGTTGTGGCTTGTTATTTAAATAATGGTCTCTTAAGAAAATGTAACATTTCTTATAATGTTTACTCTATCAGCTCTAAAAATTTCAAATCTTAATAAAAAATTAAAATTTTAGTACATTTTCTAGATAAATGCATCTAATTTGTTTTAGTAATACTTTCACCAATATATGTTTATTACTTTATTCTCTAACTGCTTTAAATGTTTTCAAAAATATTGCTAAAACTTCATTTATAAATGTGATTTTTGTAAAATTCAGCTAATTTATTTTAAATTTTGATAGTTTAATAGTAATATTTATTCGTATTGAGTCCTAAAAGAGCATTTATAATGTTTTAGTATGCTATTTTGTTAAAAAGTACTTCGAAAGTGTTCGGATATCTTAAATATTTCAAATCAAAGCTGCTAAAGCTACAAAAAAAAATATTACTACACAAAAATAGAATTAATTTTCCTCACAATTATTAACTTGTAAAACTAAACATTTTCTAGTAATATATTAAATGTCAACCTATATTGAATTTACTACGCTTCTTTTTGAGTTATTGTTTTCTTGTCTTTCCGGAAGGGAAGGAATGCAAGTTGGCAGATACTGTGATACAGGTTGGACATCTTAACGATAGATGTTGACATCGCCTATCTCTACCTCCACAATTTAGGCAAGGAACTGGAGGGGAGGGAAGTATGCTCCAGCCCCCTGCACTCGTGGTTTCTGCTATGACCACCCACAAAACATTCGGACCCACTGATTTAACGAACACAAACTCCGTCTGTACTCAGTTGTATTTGGTAGCATCGGGCATCAAACCCAGGCCTTTTGGTCTGGAGTCCAATGTTCTAACCACTAGGCCACCCACGGCCCCAAATAACATTGTAGTTAAGATTTAACATGATAGTAGAATGAAATATTTTACCCAACATTTCGTATTCGTTCCAAATGCTGTAATGAATTAATATTTTGGTTATGTTGTGCACTCAAATTTTTGAAGTGAATAATAATTCAATAAATCGTTTCAATTATTCATATCACAATATTCATTTAAATTATTCACTTATTTATTTTTTGTATTATTTCATATTTTCATATATTCAATTATTATTAAATATTCAATTATACAAATGTAATTCTTGCGGTCAATCTTAGGTGCATCACGTTTAATTACCGGATTTAGATAGATATTGGCCCCTGGTGGTAAAATATTTGAGGCCCGTGAGCTGAAAACGTCAAAAAACTAAAATATGGAAAATATTCGCTGATCTTATATTATCAAAATAAGTGTATTGTTAATAATAAAGCTCAACGGCTAAAGAAAATCTTGGCTGTATTTTTTTTAAAAATTAAAAACCTTGCTAAAGAACTTACAATTTTGATATTCAATTTTACTTCTCTATTTCTTTCTGGCAAATTCATCAGTTATTTGTACTGCTTCTATTTTGTTCAAAACATTATGTTCTATATATAATATGGCCATGTTGTTGGTCTCCTCTCCCATATTGCTTCTTAGATATTTTTTAACACGATTCAAAATTGAAAAAGATTTCTCTCTCCTGAAGCATTCGATATCGGTAGTTGTCGGTATACCCGAGACCTCTCCCAACTCGATAAAATTTGTTGGGGTCTTCATTGCATCTCGGTTTTCATTTAAAAACAGTAAACACTGATCCAATTCATATCGTCAAAGTCAATGGATTCAATATCGCCTTTGTAACTTCCCTTTTGTTTTTGTGCAGCTTTCTACTTAATTTCAAGCGTATGATAATCTTTCGTCAAAAATACAGTGAAGTGTCCTATAACAGTTTCATGTATCTGAGATCTTTGAATAATTCTACTCTTGCTGTTATCACATATGGCATAAAATGAAATCACTATGAAATTTTTCCATTTCGCTCAAAATTTCATAACCCACTTTTATTTTCACTGAAAGTCATTTTTCTCTTTTGCCACCTGCAGGCTGGCCTAGCATCCTCTTCAAACGAGAACCCTGATAAATCAATTGCTTCTAGTTCCATTTTTCGACATTCAGTTTTGAAATTTTGGATATAATTTTCTAGAGATTTTAGGAGACAAAATATTTTTGATAATTAACATTCAACATATTACAATGATTTGCTAGTATCATTTATTCCTTGGGGTATGATGTTCCCAATAATTTTCATTACGGAAGTTTCATATTTGTCCATCTATTTCAAAAGAAAAGTTGCCTCCAGTATTGTGGTATTTTTTTACCCATTCATTCATATCATGAATTTCAGACAGGGCTGCTTTTATTAATCGTTACCTTGTAATTAAGGCATAAATTCAATGAGCTTGAAACACAGTTTGTTTTGAACTAAACATATCTTTTACCACATAACTTCCCGTTTTGTTTCATTTATCATCATTAATAAAACACCCTGATAGAAATTAAATTTCCATCACTAAGATGGAGTTGTGCTACATCAAAGAAATTTGGTAGGCATATTTAGTCATTCAAAAGCTGACTTTGATTCAAATTTCGCGTTAGGAGCATAAGTGTGTCGCTATTTGAGCCACTTTGAAGATATAAATCATTTGTGCTTTAAATACACGCTATAAATTTGGTGAGTGGTATATATCGTTGAGATTTGACGAAGCAAGTTGATATTCGTCCAGCATGCCTTTAATAAGACGGAGAAGCCATTATCAACTGCTCACTAAGTTTGAACGAGGAAGTATAATAGAGCTTTTAAAAAAGGTGGATATTCTTTCCGTGATATTTCAGAAAGAGTTGGTAGGAATGTATTCAATGTGCATGATTTTCGGCAGCAGTAGTCTCGAAAAGGCACTACTTCAAGAAAACTATGGTCCGACTAAGCACGGGCCACTACTGGCAGAAAAGACCAACATATTCACTACAAGGTTGGGAAACGTCGTAGTTTATCTACAACAGAAATTAGTTTTTATCGGCAACAGGCTGAAAGAGTGGACTATAACAAATCAATGAATCAGCTAATTAATCAGAAATAGCTCCCAGCCAGACGCCCTATAGAGTTCATACCATTAGTTCTAAATCTCGATATCTGCGACTTCTGTGATGTCATATTAGAGATCATTGGAGAGTGGTGAGGCGGTGTGTTGTGTTCTCCGATCAAAGCTCTCTGCCCTAATGCCAGTGATGCAAAATCGTAACGAAGGATATTGGGGCTCCTTCTCCTGCGAAGTCAAATTTTGGGCCCCAAGCCGTACTTGACATCAGTCAGGCTTGACACCATTCGTACTTATCATAAGTCATTAGAGAAGGTTGCAGGAGTATACGATAAGTCAATGCAGTGATAGTTGTATATTGTTTAGAAGAATGCTAGGTCAGCGCTTGCAAACAATCTTTCTACGGCCCAAACACACTGGACCGGAACCTAGAATTATGATCTGGGGGGAGGGTCAAGTTTCTTTGATTGCAGGAGCTTTCTCAAGGTTAATTTACACACCATAATTGCAATCTTGTACGTCAGTCTGGTGTTGTTGTTTCTAATTCCACCTGTCTGGCGGTGTCAGATCGAGGCCCACAAAACTCATCGCGTCAGTCTGGTGATACAAATTATTGCACTGCCATTCATAAACACTATTCAAGGGCATTTTCCAACAGTATAATGTGCGCTTTCCTAACCTGTTGTAACCCAACGTGCTCTAAAAAGTATGATCGTATTGGCTCTTTAGATCACCAGATCATTCTCTAATCAAGTACGAATGGAAGATTATTAGACGATAACGACAGCGTCATCCACATCGGGAATTAAGCAACCTTAATGTGGAAAAGAGTGAAACGCGTGCTATTCCATCCCACAAACTAAAATCAGATACTTGTATGACACATAGTTCGCGTGCTAACATTTAAAATTCTGGTGGTTACACCGGTTTTTAATGTGCCATTTCACATTTGAAATATGGCTCTTATCGTGCCTACATTAACCTGTGATCTTAAAAGTTTAATCAATTAAATATTTTACCGAGACGAATTCATTCCCGAAGTTTCATTCGTGTACAACGATTTTTTTCTTGGTGTAGTGATTTCCCTCCCCCATCAGTATATGGTGTATCCAAGAGTAACTAAAGATGAGCTTATTTGACTTGAATCATATTAGTTTCCTCGAAACAAAATTTGTGGAAAATTTTGTACAGATTGCAACAATACAAATTAACGGAAGAAAGAAGGCTAGGGTTGATGCACGAATTAAATGCATGGAAATTATCGGAGTTACAATATCGGTTCAAGATCCTTTTGTTACGTGTAGCTCGGGGCACTGGGAGACCCTGACGGTCACTAGGTCCGCTTAATCCACCTCTGCGTACTTTATACTTTTATAATTCATTATATATATATATGCATCTCTCTTAATACAATTGTAATAAAAGTGTTATTTAGTAAAATGTCTTATTTAAATTTTTTTTAAAAATTCATTTTTACTTGGAGAACAGTTAAACACATATTTAACGTTTAATAGTAAGTTATTGTAATATATAATTATTATTTTATTTTTATTTAACAGCTGTGGTAATTTTATTTGTTTTCGAAATGCAGTGTTTAAGGCAGTTTTTAATTGATAAACAGTAATTCTTTATAAAAAAAAATCCTTTGAATAAAATTTAGAAAGTGAACTAAGAAAGAAATATTTTTTTCTGAATAGATCCTTTGGATAAAATTAAGGAAGTGAGCGAAGAAGAATTTCAACTTTTGTGTTTAAAGTGTTTTAATTCTATTTCTCATTGTCTGCTTATTTAAATTTTGTAAGACAGAGAATAAGTGTATAAATAAAATCTATATAGATGAAATAAGATAAAAATTTATGATAGAAGATTTTTATAATCATATTGTGTGATAAATATAATTATCTTATGCAAAATGTATTAAATGCATGCAGAGTAATTTTTATTCAGCCGGTATAAATACAATAAAAATCAATTGTGTATTAAATGGAATTTCTATAGCACATTTCATATGAACCCAATATTTTCTGGTGCATTGCATTTTATGTTATATTTGTGAGAAATAAATAAAATTGTATTGAATTTACTTTTAATACTAGAGGTATTGAATTAAAAAGAAAATTAACATAGTAATGTATTAAAAAGAAATTAACATACTTCCTATTTGTACATGACAAAAACATTTTGTTTCCTTTAAGTGTAGAAAAAAATGTAAGATCTTCTTTAAACAAAATTCTCTCTAAAATTTCTCCAAATGTTCTGGAATTTTAGCACAGTTGTGTGAAAAAAAAATATAAGATAAAAAATAACTTGCATGACTCTTGTCTGGGAACTATAATAACGATATATTCAAAAGTTATTTCGAAACATACTATTATTTTATGTAAGAAGTGTCAAAAAATGGTCAGTGTTTTTGTTATCATTTACTATTAGAATCTATTTTATTTTATCCAGTAAAATCAAAGTTTTTAAAATTAATAGTCAAAGTAAGTTTTTATAATTTTAAACAGGTTTATATAAATTATTTAAAGTAGTGAAACAATTTTAAAGTGAGCCAGATTTTAATAAAGTTTCAAAAAAGAAGAGTAACATATAACACAGTTTCTTATATTAGCATTTTTGTTATCATTTAATATTAAGTATTTAATTTTATACAGTAAACTTAGTTTTTAAAACTAATAGTCAAAGTATGTTTTTATAATTTTAAACAAGTTTATATATAAATTATTTAAATCATTGAAAGAAATTTAAAATGAGCCAAAACTCGTTAAAATTTCTAAAAAACCATTAACATAAGCACAGTTTTTTATATTCCTAATAATTATCAATTGAATTTATTTTACATTTCTTTATTCGCATTAAGCAATTGTGTAACATCCTGTTCTATATAAACTTTAGAACACAATTTTGAACCTGTAATCACTTTGTTTCATACTATCCCTTCCATCGTAAACGTCCACCTTCTCAATTTCGTTATTTTGAGGTTTTATATGCAATAACGTTTTTCTTGCCCATCGGCATCGTAAACTAGTACTGAAAGCAAACAATCACCGTAGATAATGTTCGTTCTCTCTTTTTTTCTTTTTGCTGTGTGTGCGCGCTTGGCACGTCTACGCTAACCCTTTGGGACATCCCACACAGAATAGAAGCTTACAGATTTCGTTTTCCGATTCCGGAGCTTCAACTATCTTCTCTTTTTTCATGTGCAAGGAGAAAAATGTGTATTTTCTTCCCTCCGTGTTTTCCTTCCGGAGGCTACTTTTTTCTCTACGTATCCATTCTCAATTCCAAGATTTTTGTAGTGGACATTTTGAAGATACAAATGCTTTTGAGCTTATAAAGAAGCTAGCTGAGTAGAATTAGTTGGGTGCAGATTTTTTGTGCAATGTGAGAGATGTGTCTTTTGTTTTTCCCTAGAAAAAAAAGAAAAGCTTTTTTTTTACTTGCATGACCGTGGCGTCTTTGCCACGGTCATGCAAGTAAAGAAAATAGAATGTAAACTTCGTTAAGACAATTTTTCTTGAGGTGATCATTTCTTGGAATAGTACAAAATATGTAATTGTACACTTTTTAAACATATATATATATTAATCTAATAAATTGAATTATTTGTTAATACTAGTTACTATAGTTGTGATGTAACAGATAAAATGATACAAAGGAAATTGATAATTAATTTAAGTTGATAATATCTGAACTTATATGTATCCCAAAATAAAAACACCCTTCAACACCAACTGAACTAAATTAAATATATATACTTCAGAAAAGAAATATATATATGTAAGTTATATTTTAAATATTACGATATCATAATACTGATACGCCTAAAAATAATAAATCAAGAAAAATATTTATACAAGCATTAAGTACTTATATCGTATTCTACATTTTTTTTAAAAAATGGATTATTGAATTTATGAATAAAAATGATTAAGCATTAAAATATTCTAAAACAAAGTGGTTATAATATTGCATAAGTAGAAATTTAATTCGTTTGCTAAATATTTTCTCTATTTGCTGTCATACCTTGATAAATATTTCTGAAGTTACAACGCTCTAGTATAGAAAGTCATTAGTATATACCTTTGAAAATTGTTTACATTTTGGATGCAAATTTTTGGAAAAATATTTCTTTGTTCCATTAAGCCTTTTTTTAAATAAAAATTAAATATGTATTTGCTTTGCATTCTAAGAAAAATACAAAATGCTGTTTGAGAAACTAAAGTAGTTACACAAAACTGAAGTTAGAAATTGAAATATGAACAAAATCCTGATATTAAAAATATTTATTAATACTTAAAGACATGGCTGTGTCACATTTCTAAGAATAATCCTAGAAAATATTTTTTTAAATGCAATTAAAAAATATATTACTGAGGATTATAATTGAATTATTTCTTTTTCGAAACACGTCTATACTCGAACATACACTATATATGTTTTTCCACGTTATTTCATTCCATTAAAATACTTAGAGTTTATAATAAAATTAAATGCTTATGACAATAAAACAAAAACTTCAGAGAATACTTTAAATTCAAAGTACTATCATGTAAATCTGAAAAAAAATATTTAAAACAATTTTGTCACATATTTGTCTCAATTAAGAGTTATTTAAGTGTTAATTCACCTGGTTTTGTATTTCCTCTTCCCATCACAGTTGTTCATTTTTTCATCCCTACCACTAAATAGTGTACGCAATAACGCTTTCCTTGGTCATGGCCTCGTAAACTAGAACTGGAAGCAAACAATCAAAGAATAATGCTCTTTTTTCCTCAGCTTGTCACGTTTCCTCTTATCCCTTGGGACATCCCATCTGGAATGTAAGCTTACAGATTTTATTTTCCGACTCCATGGCTTCTTCTCTGTTTCCTTTTTTCACGTGAGAAGAGAAGAATGTGTATATTTTCCTCTGTGTTTTTCTTGTAGAGGTTACTTTTTTGTGTGAACTTATCGAACATCAGGACCAAAATCGTTGTAGCGAACACATTGGTGCTTTCAGTATTTCTAAATTTTTCGGCACATTGTTGAATTCACAGATTATGTGTAAAATTAAAGTGTGTAATTTTTTTTAAATAAAGATAAATTATATCTCTATGATGTCTTTAGAATGGAAGACGAACAACTTTCTGACATCAGTTATTTATTTTTTACCATATCGAGAAACACACACACATATATATATATATATATATATATATATAATCCATCATAATATGTACAAATAGTTATAAACCGAAGTATAACTAGTCAAAAAGTAAGAAACATTAGCCACAGTAGTACAATTGCGATCTCTTGGCCTTGGAAACGAAGATTTCAGGTTTAAATATTATTTTTCCCATGTTCAATACAATGACTAATAAAGTTATTAAAAATAAAAAAGACATAAGATTTATCGCTATTTATATATAAATAGTTTAAAGAGTAGAAACGTATCCAACCAATGTAGTTTTTTGTAAATATTTTCATTAAATGTATGTAAATCAAGTGCTTAGATTAAACAAGACTATTGTCTTGTTTAATCTAAGCACTTGATTTCTTAAGACAAAACACTCGAAATATTATTTAATACAGTTAAAGAAACAGTGCTAAAATATACAGAATAATTTATTGGAATAATTTAAGCCTGGAATAATAAAAAAACCCACTTATTTAGGGATTGCAATACCGAGATACCGAATGCCGGTATTATGAGTTTCTTGTACAATGTTGTAATGCCGGTATTAACATGTTTATAAATAGACTTTTTGTTATTTACTATACATTTTTAAATTGTCTTTACTAATGTTCAGGGATTGTCAACATAATTATAATACTTTGTATAATTATAATGATTTTAAAAATCAAAAGGAAAAAGAAGAAAAGAGACTAACCAATTCAAATTTGATCAAGTTTTCTTAAACTTTTTTACCCACAAACATATCCCCATTCAGAAGAATTCGGTACAGTTATCGAAGATGATGACACTAATGCCGAGAGTGCAAAGACATTATCTCTGGAACAAAAATTAAAAGTAGCAACAAATAAAAAATATCAACACACAAAAATAAAACACAGAAATCGGCTATATCCAAATCCATCCGACAAGAAATTGATTTATTTGAAGACTAGAGTATAGAGGTAAATTCTTGGATAAAGTATATGACGCATTACTAGCAGTACCACTAACTAGCGTAGAAACCGAAATAACGTTTTCAACAGCTTTTAATTTTTGCACAACATTACGTTTCAGGTTTAATGACGGTACAGCTGATGCATTATGTTTTTAAAGATCACATTTCAAACATTTGTAATAGTTCCTCAGACTGAATAGTGATATTTACATTTATTTTGTGATTATTTATATACTGCTATAATTTATCAGTTACTAATTAGTTTCCGTGATATTTACACTCTCAAATGAAACTGGCAAATAAAAAATAGAAATGCCTTTCTTTTTCGAAAATTTCTACTATTGTATTAAAATCGGTATACTGGTATAAAGATCCAAAAAATACAGAATACCCGAAAAACTTTTGGTGCGAAATTGCAATCGCTACTCATTGTTTATCAATGACTCTGATCAAGGGAGTGATTAAGTGATTGTGTAGTTTTAGGGCGAAAGCGCAATAATGCGCCAAACATTTCTTAAAGTATCAAACCAGTAAAAATATATAAACATAAACATATATGCATATATAAATTATATATATACATATACTTATATACAGGGTGTCCCGAAACTTGACGGTAAGCAGTTAAGAGGTGAAATGTGAGGCCATATTTGTTCAGGGAAAATCAAAAGATAAAAAAATATCCCTCAGTGTTTTAAGTGAGGACAAGGACATTTGTGAAAATGTAAAAAAAATGACCTTCAATCATATAATTAGCTACTGTGGTTACAAATTTCACAATTTTACAAGGAATTTTTTTTTCACTAACGTCATTTCATACAATCGGATTTTTAGTCGCAATCACAGGTCTGACAAAACAGTTTGCTGATTTAATTAAAATTAACCTTATTTTTGTGTCCGAGTCGGGGTTTAAAAAATACCTTCTAAATGTAACTCCCCATTAAAAAGGTATTGCAACTAACCCCACGCAAGTTTCCCAAAAGTTGACCCATTTACTTAAGATTCCGAAAAAGGTACAATAATCGTTCTTTCTTATGCAGAAAAATCATAAAGCATTTGCAGAACATCTTCATTTTAAAAACACTTCTGTTGATATGTATCATCGCATCATTAGTATTGTGAACACAAGTTCTATCATCCCACGGTGACTTCTTCATAACCTGATTTTTCATAGCCGCGCTATTAATTATAAC
>BMAO01026874.1:0-38070 GCA_019973975.1 Trichonephila clavata | reverse complement strand
TTGTCGCCAAGCTGCAAGTATGTGCCAATCTCGCCAAGGATGGTTGATGCCATGAGAATTTCAAAAATCTCTTCATTGATCCTCAATTTGCATGACCATTTCGAGCCAGGCGATTCCCGGTTCCTCGATTACCATAATCGTTTCGGACCTTCGATTACCATAGTCATTTCGGACCATCCGATTCTCGATCCTTAATTATCGAAATTTCTTCTACATCTGATACCTTTCGAATCTGATACCTATCACACCAATTTCCATCGATTGCTACTAGAATCCCATTGTTGCTGTGTAACATTACTTTTCGAACCAAAGGGCCCGGTCAATTTCCTCTTACTTCGCTACCGATTGTAAAACTGAGCCGAACCTCCACATAAAGAATCACCCATCGGGAAAAATCGCATCACCACTACAGGATTTATTAATGCTTCTTCCCTCATTCCCAATTTAATTGTGTATAAATTACTTGAGAGACAGTGTCTGACGATTTCTCATCCCTGCATTTTTCGACCCATAGAATGCGGTCACCCGCTCCTTTCTATTTTTGACCACGGGAGGGCAACGTCTCCTTCCTAAGTGTAAATGTCTCTGCGCTGGTTACAAAGTTGTAACCGATTACCTCGAACCACTCCTTCGCCATGTTTGTAACAGTGTAAAAAACCTACTAGAGTTCGAAAATTTCATTATTCATAAATTTTCTGATTGACTTGAGAACTGTCCAAAATCGACATTTAATCTGAATTCAAAATCTTTATTATATACGTAATCCAATCATGACTCATGTTTTCATTCTCACCATTTTTCGGCTGCGGTGGCCGAGTGGTCTAGGCATCGGATCATGGCTAACATGTCATGAGTTCGATCCTAGTACCATTAAAGACATGTAGGGGCGATGCACACGCTAAATCTGTCGAGAGCTCAAATGTCCTCCCGTTGGTGTGGTGTGGTAGTTAGGAGAGGGGTGCCAGCTCAGGTGTCGTCCGCGTCACTTGAACATGGTTCAAAATTACGCGGACCGTCGCCAAAAGCAATCGTGTAGCTGAACTGGGTGACGTTAATATTCATCACTCACGCTGGATATTGAAAACGGTGTAGTAGAACTGCATCCTAATACATAATTAATGAAATAGCCAGACAATGCTGTACTATTGTTCAGATAAAAAGGAACTGGTTGAGAGTGTCTTCTAGGATATACTGTATAATTTTCTAGATAATATTCTCTGTAATCCTGTTACTTAATCAGAAAAAAATGTTGTATTTTGGCGAAATAAACTTCCAGAGTTGTCCATCTGATCCAATGCCTTTTAAATCAATCGGCTTTACTGTTGATGAAAATAAATTTTCTCAGTTTTTGAGTTCTGTGGATGTATCAGGAATGCCACCATACAATCTTCGGTTGAAGATTGGTTCAATGGTTACTCTCCTGCGTAACTTAATTCCATCTAGATTATGCAGCAGTACACGTTTGATCATGAAAAAAATTATCAGGAAACTTCTTGAAGTAAATAATTTGATTGTAAATTTTAAAGAAAAATCTGTTCTGTTTCCACTGATATTGTCAGAATCTTCATACCATTCAAAAGTCTTCAATTCCCAATTTGTTTTGGTTTCGCGATGACCATAAGTGAATCTCAAATCCAAACATTGTCATGTAATGCTTGGAGAAAATCCATGTTTCTCGAATGGGCAACTATATGTTGCATTATCAAGTGTGGGGAAACCATTGAATCTATTTGAGTTAGCAAAAGACGGGGATTACCGAAAAATATTGTGCACCGAATAGTGATTAGTTATATTAAAATTATTTACTGTTATACTTTAAAATAATAAAAATTCCAAAAAAATCAACGTTATTTACCACATTTATAAAATTAAATTTTCTTATGTAGTTACTTAACAACTTCGTCAGTAATTCCTGCATTGTACAATACTCAAATAGGAAATGCATGAAATGCAAAATTGAAATTGTTGCTTTATACTTAATTTGAACTCTCCAAAATTGTAAGTGAAGATTAATTTGACTGCATTGTATAGCTTAAAATAATATTATATCGACGTATTGACAAAGCCTCAGCAACGCCTGGCCGGGTCAGCGAGTCTACATATATAAAGGAGAAAAGCGACTCGCTCACTCACTCACTCACTCACTCACTGACTAATCACGATATCTCCAGAATTATTCAACGTACAGATTTGAAATTCGATAGACATGTTCCTCTCAAAGAGTAGAGATCTGCTAAGAACGGATTTTGCGAAATTCGAATCGTTATAAATAATCATTTCCATTTTTAAACTACTCGACGTACAATCTTGAAATTGGGTAAGCAGATTCCTTTCATAGAGTAGAGATCCGATATAAAATCAGTTTGGTGAATATCGACAAAACAAGGGGCGTTGCAGCGGCTTAGGGGGCGTTATAGATAATTATTTTCATTTTTAAACTAGTAGACACACAGTCTTTAAATTTGATAAATAAATTCCCTTCATGAGTAGAGATCAGCCACAAGATGGGTTTTGTGAAAATAGCCCCCAAGTGGCGTTGCGGGGGATAAAGGGGCGTAACAGATAAATATTTAAGTTTTTAAACTACTTGACCTACCTGCTTGAAAATTGGTAGGCATGTTTCTTTCATGGAGTAAATATCCGTTACAAAATGGGTTTGGGGAAAATTGACCCCCAAAGGATGTTGCCGGTTGTTAAGGAAAGATAATTCCAATTTTTAAACTATTAGACTTGCAGTCTTGAAATATGATTATCAGACTACTTTCAGGGGGATTAAACAACCCTTATATAATGTGTTTTGGGAAAATCGACCCCTAGGGGGAATTGCGGGGCTCAAGGGGTGTTATAGATAACTTTTTTCCGTTTTTATTTTATTAGACTCACAGTATTCAAATTTCGTAAGCAGATTCCTTTCATAGAGTACAGTTTTTAAAATGGGTTTGTGAAAACAGACTTTAAGTAGCGTTGCGGAGGCTCAAGAGGCATTATAGATGATTATTCCAATTTTTAAACTATTAGATGTATAGTCGGGAAATTCGGTAAGCAGATCCCTTTCGTAGAATAGAGAACTGCTACAAAACGGGTTTCGCGAAAATCAACCCTCATTTTGGGGAAATAAGTGGCGTAATAGATCAATGGTTCCGTTTTTAAACTATTAGATCTACCTGCTTGAAAAATGGTAGGTATGTTCCTTTCATGGAACAAAGGTTCTTCTAACAAAGAGTAAAACGAAAATCGACCCACAAAGAGGGTTGTGAGGGATCGAGGGAGTTATAGAAAAAAAATTCCTGTTTTTTCATTGTTAGATCATCATACTTGAAATTGGTTAGGAAGTTGTTTTGTTGAATAGGGATTCACTAAGAATGTATTTGAGGGAAAGCAACTCAGGGGGAGCAAGAAGATACTGGGGCGTATTGACAAAAAAAAACACCCTTTTTTCGAACTACAAGGACTATAATAATGGAGTTTGGTTTGCATTTTTCTTTTATTCAATTGATATACGTTAAGAACGGTTATTTTGGAGAACGACTCTCAACGAGATAACGGGGGTATATATATATATTAAAAATAAAGTTTCGTCTTTGATCTATTAGATGTAGACTTGAAATTTGGCTTGCCTGTTTATTTTACGGAGTAGGTATCCACCACGAAAATTGGATTTACGGAAAGCCGTTGGTTATAGGGTTACGAAAGTGCAAACATCATTCTATACTTCAATTTTAGAGATTATTGGATAAAAAAAAATTACAAGTTCTTTACTTTTTTTTATATCAAGAAGCGAGAGTTACAGGTATAAGTTTATTTTTCAATACAATCGAATTCTTAATGCTACTATTTAGCTATCAATAATTTATGTGTTGTATATGTATAAAACATCATGAAATACACAGCAAAAAAAGCGGGTGGCTAACGGCTAGTATGTATATATATATTCATTGCTACTTGATAACATGCTTGCACGTTTATTATTAAACGGAAAAAAATGCTATCAGCAACAGATGTGTTAAATAAAAAAGTAAAATAAAAAAATCGTAAAATTCGTGTACCGTGTTATTTCAAAATCGTTTAAAAAAAGTTGGGTGTAATTAAATTAAATTTTCAAATTGGAATACTGTAATTGGGATAACATTTGCTAGAGAAAAATTTGTATATGATTTTGTATTGATATAAAAATTTGTATATAATTTGTATATGATATAAAAATTTGTATATCAATATGATTTTATTTTCAATCAAGCTTCTTGCAATTAAAAAAAGTGAACACATCTGTTTCAATATTTCATTTTTAACCTCTTCAGGATTGTGGAACCTCTTCAGGATACAACAAAAAAGGAGCTTAAAGGACCGGGTGAAGTTCCCAGGTAAGCTTAATTTCATTTCAAAATTCATATAAAATCTTTAATGCAATCAGATACGCTAAAATTTACAATTAACTGGCATTGAATATTCAGGACAAAAAAAATCTTCTCTACATTTAAAGAAAACTATTGTTATTTTTAACGAAAATATTTTCTTTTTTCTAAAAAAGTACTCTTTTTTATTTTTATTTTTATATTTTTTTTTACTCTTCTCCGTGATGATTTAAATAAAATAGTACTTTGAAAGTTTCACCTCTATCTGGCTAATCAAAACTTCAAATTGACTCTTACATGAATTTGCTGTGATTTGATAAGATAAAAAAATCTTTAAATAACAAATAATATTTCTCACTTTTTTTATTTTTAATTAGTCCTTCTATTGCTTATAGCAGGGATTGCGAACTTTTTTGAAACCGGGGTCAAATTTTGTTCATATCTTATTTAATACTAGCTCGTGGGTCGTTAATGACCATTTTCACTGGAAAAAAGCTTAAAAATAATTGAGTACTTTTAAAACTGAATCTTAAAAATTCATCTGAATGAACAGGAAAAAATGGTCATGGTTTGACAATTTAAAAAGGTTTAGTGGGGTTAAAATTTGTCATAAATATTTTAATATTTTCAATACACCCTTGAAGTTTTTTATTCAGTTCATTAAAATGCTGAGTGATGTCGCATGAAAACATTAAATTATTTAACCAATGTATACTGGATAATTAATCGGAACTATTGTCTTTTTCAATTCTTACAATTAACTCACTCATTCCCTATATATAATATGTAAGATGTAGATGTAGATAATATTAATTTTTCTAGCATTTTTAAAAAACACATGTCAACTTTCCCAATTCAAAATATCACTATTAAAAAGGCTTTTAAATATAATAAAAAATAGGTAGATCAATTTTTAACTATAATGCACCTATCAAGCAAGAAAATTTAATATGTTAATCTAATGAATTTAAAGAATTCAAAGATAATTATCACCAGCATGTTATTACTGGTGATCTCAATATTGTAAAAGACAATCTTAGAAATAGAATGAATAAAGGTACTGGTTTTAGACTTATGATTTCCAATAATAATAAAATTATCAAAACCAGTTATATAATGATATTGAGCAATTCATTTACAAAATTGCTATTAAATATAGTATGCCTATAGAGGCATTCACAGAGTTTAAATGTAACATTACACAACAGATTAATAAATATAACTTTTGTACAGATAATAACATCTTTTTTGTTATTAAAAATCAGATTAAAAAATTACAAAATAAATTTATTATAGTTTATATTGATAAAGTGCCTGGAAATTTTGCCTTCATTAATAAATAGTATTATAGTTTAATGCTCAACAAACATTTTGAAAATAATACAGCTTTTATTAGGTCATCAATTTCTGATAGAGAAATAAATAATCGAAATTTGGCTTTTCATACACAATTAAAAGTACAAATTAATAATAATTTTAAATTTCCACATGGGTATTTCTTACTCCTAAATTTCATAAAGATCCAGTAAAGTTTAGAACAGTTACTAATGGTTTTAATACATATATCAGCAAATCAGGCAAAATTCTACATGAAATGTTACAAGATACAATAAATATTCTAAATTTCAGACATTCTTAAAAATAGTACAGAACTTATTGCACAAATTAAAGATAAAAAGATATTTTCAGTATTTAGTTCAGATTTTGAAGATCTTTTTAACTCAATTAATATTGATGATATGATAAAAACACTAGTAAAATTACATAAAGATAATTTGTTTAAAAATGTCAAATATGATAGATTTGGTTCTCTACTTAGGTTAGTTCTAAAAGAGAATTATGTTTATCATAATGGTAATTATTTATCAACAGATTAAGAGTCTACCACAAGGTGGCCCAGCTAGCAACTGTCTTGCCAATTTATATTTACATTATTTTGAAAATAGTTTCACAGACAACTTAGAATTTTACTTTTTTTGTTATATAGATATAATCATTTTTGGCAAGCAAGACAACTTTAAACATAATATTAATTTTTATCCACAATATCTTAATTTAAAACAGACTAATAGTAACAGTTATGAAGCAAATTTTCTTGATATAGAAATTAAATTAAAAGATTATAAAATAGTTACTAATATTTATGATAAACGAGAAGACTTTAATTTTCAATATTATAAAAGTACCGCATTGGGAGAGTAATGTGTATATATCTATATTCAGAAATATTGTTCTTAATTACACACTACGCAATAAATTTCTAGTTTCTAAAAAATCAGAAAAAATAAAAAATTATAAACATTTTACTAGTTACTGTTTAATTCAAAACTACCCAATTAATTTTATTAATAGATATTTAAATAAAGAAATTCTAAATAGTAAGGATTAAATTTCCATAGTTTTAAAAGGTTCATATTATAGATTTATTATTCTTCCTAGATAGTTTTAAATACCCCCAGTTTCTAGTTTTAGATAAAATTACTTTTTAAAATTTATTATAACTTTTAAATCATATTTAGAGTCTCTAAGATAATGGTAGTATGTTTACAATTCTTATTTTATTATTTCTATTCTTTTCATACTTTTGCTAAGTGCTATTTTTTCAGCCTTTGCTTTGTTTTTGTAATTGTATTTGGGTCCAGAATCTGGCAATAACTTGTTCATTGTACTCAGATTTAGGGTGGGCTCTGCATTTCAGTATACAGTTTTTAGGTAAGTTACCTTTTTCTCATAATGGATTTAGATTTCCTATCCATTATTTCCAATATGTTTTTGCCCTGTATTATTAACAGAAAAGGGGGAAGGTTGGCTGGCCAAAAAACATGTTCAACCCCACTTTTATACAGAAAAAAAAATTTTAAGGAAAATTTTATGTATACAAGCTGTTTTAAGTCAGCGATGTTGAAAAAACTGAAGTATCCATTATTTTATATTTTACTCTGTTATTTCAAATTTTCATATCTCCTTCTAAATTCTGTTGTCTTGTTATCTAGCAATTGCTATTCTTTAAGCATTAATCATGTTAATTCATCTCTCTTGTAGAGAAATTTTGATTATATATATATATATATATATATATACTTTCTATTCATCCAATCAACTTAAATTTTTTTTTAACTTGTAGTGAATGACACTTGATGTTAATACAGATTTTCGAATTTCAAGAGAAAAATTGCAGTTGATATTATTCCTTTAGATGGCAACACCATTCTATAAAACAGTTTTTGTTAAATTAGTGATGAATAATATTTTAACAGGAATAACGATGTGCAAGTTAGACGTCAGCGTTCCTTTTAAAAAGGATTTAAGATAAATCCTTACCGATTGTATTCAACTTTTACTAAAAAATGCGGTGAAATTGTCGAATCTGCCACTGGTCCGCCAAATTTTGAAAAATCACTAATTTGGCGCGTTTTTGCATGTTGTGTTTTGGAGAAGCAACCCTACCACACCACGATCCGACTTATCCCTCATTGATACGAAAATAAAAGGGTTACGAGATTTGGCGCACTTAACGATTTGGCGAAAAAAATTTGTATATGATTTTGTATTGATATAAAAATTTGTATATGATATAAAAATTTGTAGATCAATATGATTTTATTTTCAATTAAGCTTCTTGAAATTAAAAAAAAGTGAACACATTTGTTTCAATATTTATTTCATTTTTAACCCCTTCAGGATACAACAAAAAAGAAGCTTATAGATATATATATGGGAGACAACAAGGGGCTAAAGCTTTTTTCTTTCTACTAATTTATTCAAAACTTAACAATTATTAATTAAAGAAAAGTAGCCAATTTCTAACAAATAGAGTTCCAGGATGTATCGACGACTGGAACGCCTGCTCGCGAACCTCAGTCTCTTTCTCTCTTATCATACACAATGGGTCTTAGTTCACAATGGTAACACACATAGATTCAGGTGAAGCATGGGCGACCTTCGCGTCACACCACTTATAGTATAGATTAGAGCTGGTCCCTTCTCGGCCAGTCGGTTCCCGGTTGCTTTTCTTATCTGCAGCGTTGGCTCTGCGACCTGATTGTCGAGATTGCTCGCTCGCTAATCTCTCTGGTTAGTTCACTCGCTGCTGGCTCGCGTTGCCAATGCCGTCTATGTGGAAATTCCCACATTTTCTCGGGCATCCTACGGGCAGTGTCCTCACTGCTCACGCACTAAGGATCTGAAATATACAAACTAAAAAAAAACATAGATTAGTACACAGTTACACAAATATTTTATACAAGTTCGTTCTTCATTAATGCTTAGACCAATTCTTCATCTGGTCTGCTGATGCGGACGTTACATTTGGCCCCTCATGGTCTCCAATTTTAGCAATATCATATCGGTCATGGAGTTTTACTCTAGTCACTTGGTAGGGTCCAAAATACTTTGGTCGTAGTTTCAATTTGTTTCCAAACTGAGTCCTCATGACTGCTACCAACTCTCCTTGCTTATACTGGTGAGCTTTTTCCCGCTTTCGGTTGTAAGTTCTCCTATTCTCCTCTTGTATCTTCAAAATGTTTTGCTTTGCTTCTCTTCTAAGATTTTCACGATGTGTTGAAATAGTTGATTTTGATTCTCTTCTTCAAGCAAATTTCTTATGACGTCTTCAGGATTCTTCATCTTGATTCCTATTAGTAATTCAAAAGGCGAATACTTTGTACTGCGTGAAGGCACACTGTTCAGCACACGTTGTAGTGAATCGACATTCTTGAACCACTTAGTTGGGTCTTGAATGGACATCTTCGTCAACACTGGAATTAGTACTCCATGGATTCTTTCAACTTGTCTGTTCCCCTTTGGTACTACCGTGGTTATTTGAATATTACTAATCTTCTCCTCAGCACAGTAGTCTTCGGATTCCTTAGATCTAAATGCTCCTCCTTTGTCATTAATTATACGTGAAGGATTCCCAAAAGTTTTTTGTTGCAGCTTTAGTCTTTCAATGGCTTCTTGAGTTGTTGTACTTTTGATTGGATATAACCAAGTAAATTTTGTGAATGCATCAATCACAGTGAATATATGATTATAATTTTTATTGGTCGTTGGCAATGGTCCAATGAAGTCTACCTGATATGTTGACAACGGCAGATCTTCTTTTGGAATAGGGTGTAAAAAACTTTCTCCCTTTCCTCTCTTCTTATTGACTAATATGCATTCTACACAGTTTTTCAGTACATTTTCCACACACTTCCTCATATTCGGAAAATAATGGTCTCTTTTCACCAAGTCTTCTGTCTTTGCCACAGCAAAATGTTCAAACGAATGAGCTTTCTTCACCACATCTACTTGCCTCATCTCTGGCACTACTAACAGTTCTTGATCTTCACTAAGTTTAAATAAAATATTATTCTTTATGATGAATTCAGTAGTTTGCCTTCATGCAACAGCTGCTTAATGGTTCTAATATACTCATCAGTTTCCTGACAATTTGCAAGTTTAGTGGTTATTTCATCATATGTTATGGTCATTACAGGATAACGGCTTAAACAATCTACATGTCCCATTTGTTTGCCTGAACGATGAATAATTTCATAATTGAAGTCTTCTAAAAATAAGGCCAATCTAGCAATTTTAGGAGTTAATTGCTTTTTACTCATAGTTTTTTGGAATGCCGAACAATCAGTTACAATTTTTGATTTGTTGCCAACGAGATAGTTCCTAAATTTCTTAAGAGATTCGATTATAGCCAAAACTTCAAGTTCATAACTTGAATATTTTTCCTCTTGGGGAGTGGTTTTCTTGCTAAAATAGCGTACGGGGTGAAATTTACTATCGTCTGATTATTGTAACAGAATCGCACCATAACTAAATTTACTGGCATCAGTATGCAATTCAAGTTTTACACCTTGTTTGAAAATATGAAGCATCGGATTTTCAGAAAGTTTTTGTCGTAAAGTTTGAAATGCTAATTGCTGTTTAGGTCCGAAACGAGAAACACAGCATTATCTCGTAGTAAGTCACTAAGAGGTTTGGCTATTATGGAATAATTTTGGATAAACTTCCAAAAGTAACCTGACAGTCCAAGGAAGCTTTGAACCTGTTTCACGTTTTTAGGTTCTGGAAAATTCTGAACTGCTTTGGTTTTGTCCAAAGAAGGTTTAATTGTACCCTTTTCAATTATGTGTCCCAAGAATTCAATCTTTGACTTGAGGAAATTACATTTTTTAAAATTTAATTCTAATCCATATTCAGATGCAGTTTTTAACACCCTGGTTAAACGGTTTAACCCGTCAAGTTCATCCGAAGAAGGGATAATAATATCATCCATGTAGATTATGACAACTCCCTCTTTAAGAAGGTCTCGGAAAACGTGATTGATAAATCTTTGAAAAACACTCGGACTATTACAAAGACCAAATGGAACTTTATTAAATTCATATTGCCCATTATGTGTGACGAATGAAGTAAATTTTTTACTGCTTTCTTCCATTTCAACGTGAAATAATCCGTTTTTTAAGTCAATAGTGGAGAAGAAATTTCCCGACTGCAACTGATCTGGAACTTCTTCTATTAAGGGTAAAGGATACCGATCTTTGTCAGTTTTAGAATTAATTTTGCGATAATCAATGCAGATTCTTAAATTACCATCCTTTTTCTTACACAATACTATAGGTGAACAATAATCAGAACAACTTTCTTTTATAATGCTCTGTCATAACCACTCGTCAATTTGATCGTTTACCTGTAATTTCTCAGAATAAGATAAACGTCTGGCTCTCTGACACACAGGAATATCATCTTTCAATATAATACTCATTTTTAACTTAGTACTCTTAATTTTATTAAGTTTATAATTCTTAATCAGAGAAATCACATCATTTCTAATATTAAAGTTTTTAACATGTGACAAATCATAACTAGAATTTTCAATCACATTTGCAACAGAAAAAATAGAATAAACACCTAAAGAGGATTCTCTTTCATTCAAAACATCGCTCTTCGTGTGACTTATTTTCTTTATTTCAGTATATACACTGGGATGTATAATAAATTCTTCGGTCAAGGTCGGTGATATTGCTGTTCGAACGCTTAAACTGGGAGAGTGATGATTAAGAGAAATGTTTATTGGTGCAACCTCTACGATTCGCGTTTCGCCAAAACATGTAGTTAATGTTATATTCCCTTCGGAGGGTTTGCTCTAACTAATTAGCGAGGAATTTAAAACTGGGATCTGGCAACCTGAATCAATCAAAGCTGTTACGGGCTGGTTTTCTACAAAAATGTTTACATATTGGAGCTGTTGCGCGAACTCAACGCTTTTTTGTGGTTTTTCACTCTTAACTCTCAAACTGTTCGCGTTTTTTTCTATTATAGATATGAGATTCTTTAGGCTTAAAATGCTTCTGATAATCTCTTGCGTAATGAGATGAATCACCGCATATATAGCAATTTTTGTTTTGTCTTTCAAGATTTTGGGGATAGTTATCTCTACTCTTTGGTTTATAGTTTCGTGATGTATTTTTAAAGGGGTCTTCGGTATATCCACAAGCAATAGGAGTTTCCTTATGCGATCCGCTTCTAGATGAAATATAAATATCGCACTCTTTAGCTAAATCAATAGGCCTAAACAAATCTTCTGCTTCTCGAATGCCAATATGAGTTGCGGTTTCCTTATTTAAAGTTTCAAATAATTTATCAGAAATTAAAAGATCACATAGATTCAAAGGAATTAACTTTTCTTAATGAACAATAATATTGGAAGTTTGCCGTCAATCTTGCAGCAAATTGGATGTATGTCTCGCCTGATGATTTTACAGCATTTTTAAATGAGTTTAAACACTCGCGAGGGGTTACTTATAATTCTCCGAGTACTATTGATTTGAGTTTCTCATAGTCATTTAATTCCTCCTTTTTAATATACAATAAGACATTATGAGCTCTTTCGCCCAGAAGATTTATTAAAATTTCAGATTTATATTCGTCATTAATTTTCTTGGTTAAAAATGCGCTTTCTAATGATTGGAAGAACAGATTAAAGTTTTCAGATCTGGTGGGAACAGGAAGAGATAAAGTTTTAATGCTTTTGATCATATTTTCTATGTCTGTTTCGAATTGTTTCTCTTCGGTTTTAGCTGCAGGATTTAAACTTAATACTTTATTTTTAGTCGTCTGAAGTTCGACTTCTTTTTCTAACTGTGCTAACTGTAGTTTTGCGAGCTCAATTTTCTGATTTTCTAAAGTTGCCTGTCTTTCGTTTCACGATACCCTCTCATCTACATAGTTTTTAATTAAAGTTTTAACGAAATCTGCATCACTTTCAAATGTACTACTCTTCTCAATTTTAGTCTTTAGTTTAGCTACGGTGTCCTTACTCTCCACAGTACCATCTAGCTCCTCTACAACTCTTATGAGATCCTCTTTAAGAGCATTTTTATACATTTTAGAAAAAATATGGAAAGATCCTACCTTTTTTTCCATTTCCCCTTGTTGTTCGCACGAACGATGTATCCAATAATCGAATAATTGATGAAAAACACTGATTTACCTCTACACAGATGAACACAAACTCTTCGCAGGTTATATCGTTAGACGGAAAAAAAGTTAAAATGACACCTCTTCGCAGGTGTTAATTCACTAGTTCACAAATTCAACCTCTGCACTGGTTGAGCAAAGCTTCTAAAAAATGGCTGTGCGTCTTCTCCACGGACGCTTCTTTTGTTCACTTGTTCTAGACTTTTTCAAAATGCCTTTCCCGGTCGAACCCCCATAATTTGTGGGAGACAACAAGGGGCTAAAGCTTTTTTCTTTCTACTAATTTATTCAAAACTTAACAATTATTAATTAAAGAAAAGTAGCCAATTTCTAACAAATAGAGTTCCAGGATGTATCGACGACGGGAACGCCTGCTCGCGAACCTCAGTCTCCTTCTCTCTTATCATACACAATGGTAACACACATAGATTCAGGTGAAGCATGTGCGACCTTCGCGTCACACCACTTCTAGTATAGATTAGAGCTGGTCCCTTCTCGGCCAGTCGGTTCCCGGTTGCTTTTCTTATCTGCAGCGTTGGTTCTGCGACCTGCTCGTCGAGATCTCTCGCTCGCTCGCTAATCTCTCTCTGGTTAGTTCGCTCGCTGCTGGCTCGTGTTTTGCCAGCGCACTCTAGAATGCCGTCTATGTGGAAATTCCCATATATATATATATATAGATATAGATATAGATATAGATAGATAGATATAGATATAGATAGATAGATATAGATAGATAGATAGATATAGATAGATAGATATAGATATAGATATAGAGATAGATATAGAGATAGAGATATATAGAGATAGATATAGAGATATATAGAGATAGATATAGAGATAGATATAGATAGATATAGAATAGATATATATAGATATAATATAGATATAGAGATATAGATAGATATATATAGAGATATAAATAGAGATAGAGATAGAGATAGATAGAGAAGAATAGATAGAGATAAGATAGAAAATAGAATAGATAGATAGAAAATAGAAATAGAGAGAGAGAGATAGAGAGAGAGAGATAGAGAGAGAGAGATAGAGATAGAGAGATAGATAGAGAGAGAGATAGAGTTTGAAAGTTAGTACTGCTAGGTTAGGCTTAGAAAAGTTAGAAGATAGCGTAATCTATATCTTAGGTCCGGGATTTATTGAGTGATGTGTTATATACATATTTATATTAATTGTAATAATTTAATTAAAAGTAACTAAAATAAAATTTTTCCTTTTTGATCTAAGTAGAAATTGACTAAATTCTTTTTTAAATATTATTTGTTAACTTTTAATGTGATCTTTGATTCTGCCCAGTTGTTAAACGACTTCTTTGTGGACTCAAAATAGTGTTCATATGAGAAAATATTTGCTCATAGAGTATGTAGAACAAAAATCGGAAAGCAGAGTACATGCAGTTTTCTTTAATTAATTAAATTCGCTGCCAAACAATGACGTACGTCACTTTAAAATAGTTATCGGTTTATGGATAGTCATTTACCACACATCTATTTAAATTCCGTAAATTTTGCTTTCAATAATTTCGAAAAGTTTTGAGTTTCTGCGTGCTGCGGTTCGTAAGAAGATAGATGCACATAAATACGTTTGCTTACCTTCGAAATTTAATCCAAATTTTTTTTAAGGAGAATTGGATTTAATAGAATTTTTCTCTTTTATACCGAATTTGAGATGTGAATAAGTTGGTTTTCTATAACTGTGTTCAATTTTTGAATATATTTAAAACATAATTTTATGTCTTAAATTTCATGTCTGTAGTTTAAATTAAAGATTTGAAAATGTCTGAAAATTTTAGTGCGTCCATATGCCTTCTTTGTTTATTTTCTTATATTTCTTGATATTTGCATTGATAAATATTCTATAATTATTAACAGTTATGAATCTTGATGAAAAGTTAAATATTTTTATATATATTTACTTGACTTCTGTAGATAAATTTACCTGTTTAAATAAAGAAGAAAATCAGATGAGAGAATATTTTGAAGTAGTTAATCATAATTAATTTGATAAGCTTTTTTTACCTCTTTAATTAGTATTTTAAATTGTGCATTCATGTATCATAATTAAATGCTAAATATCATGAAAAAGAAATTCTAATTGTAAAGTACCATTTTTCATTTAGTTTTTTTGTCTATTAAAATAAAGTTTCATTGATTATTTTTTTTAGTATTTTTTTTTATGCTTTTGAAAAATTCGTCAATATTATAACAGGGAATTTGCTCTGCTTGGTAAATTTATAAGGCATTATAGTTTGTTTTTTTAGCTAATTTTGGCTTTTCATACTCATTATTTATCGAAAAAAAAATAATTTTCAAAGAATCAATTGATCAATGTAAGTTTACTCAATGAATTGGTTTGAAAAATTTCGTATTTTTTAGGATATTTTATACTGATATTATGAAGGGGGGGGGAGTAGTTATAATTGTGTTAAAAGATAATTTGCGAAGGTATTTTAAAATTTTAAACAAAAATAAAATGTCATTTTAACTAGTTCGTTTTTTGAATTGCAATTACCTACTTATAGCATTTCAGTCTTGTGGTTCGATTTTAGCGAGAATATTAGTGCTAGACAACAGGTCACTTTTTGAATCATTTGTTCTGTAATCTATCGACTTTGCTAATTTTAATTCTTTTTGTTTCTAGTACCATCCATCCTACCAGCTGCACTACTGTTACCATCTTTTATACCATCGCTGGTAAATTTTGCAGGTAAGAACTTATTTATTTTTTGTGATAAATTTGTGGTAACACTGGATGAGGTATTGATATTTTTTTTTGTGCCTGTAGTAAAAGGATTGTGGTAAAGGACTGTAGTAAAGGATAAATATTTGGAATGAAAAAAAAAGTTATGCTGCTATAACTGTTGACATACATTAGATATATACTGATGATAGCTACAAACGGGAAAAAAACGTTTCATGCGATTATCTTTAAATGTCGTGGTTATTAAATGTTTTTTTTTTTAAATTGTGAGTATTTTTTTGAAAAATCGTAAACAAAAAGTTTTTGGTATTTTATTTAAAAATGACTGAGTCAAAAAGGAAAAAGCATGAACTTATTTAGTGTAGAATATCGTTTTAATAACACCAAAAAAATTCATACGCATCGATTTAGAAATCGTTTTCATAAAAAACGCATGAATTTTGATTTATTTTTTAAAAAATCGTATAAAATACAAATAATAGTATTCTGTAAAAAAAATATTTATACCGTATCTTTGCGAAATAAATTTTCTTTCCAATTCTGTAAATGTTTTTGGTCTGAGTTTCGTAGAAAAAAAATTAGATCACTGTTGCAATAACGTCGGTCGAACCAAAATATTTTCACCCCCCCCCCTCGCCTCCTTCCATTCCTCAATCGCGTCTCTGCATATTAGCGGAATAAACAACACACAGCGATAAAACAATTATGCGTGTCTTAAGATTTTGTAAATTATATCTTTTTAACTAATTGCAATATCAGAATATAAATGGTCAAAACGGCTTCCTCGAATTATTCCTGATCTTTTGGTACCTTCCGTGAATTTATGCGTGTTGCGGCTCGTGAGAAGATAGACACACATATATACATACGTTTGCTTACCTTCGAATTTTAATAGTGTGGATCCAACTTTTTTAAGGAAAATTGGATTTAATTGAATTTTTCTTTTATACCGAATTTGAGATGTGAATAAGTTGGTTTTCTATGACTGTGTTCAATTTTTTAACATATTTAAAATATAATTTTATGTCTTAAATATCATGTCTGTAGTTTACATTAAAGATTTGAAAATGTCTGAAGATTTTAGTGCGTCCATATGCCTTCTTTGTTTATTTTCTTATATTTCTTGATATTTGCATTGATAAATATTCTATAATTATTAACAGTTATGAATCTTGATGAAAAGTTAAATATTTTTATATATATTTACTTGACTTCTGTAGATAAATTTACCTGTTTAAATAACAAAGGAAATCAGATGAGAGAATATTTTGAAATAGTTAATCATAATTAATTTTGATAAGCTTTTTTACCTCTTGTTTAGTATTTTAAATTATGCATTCATGTATCATAATTAAATGCTGAATATCACTAAAAAGAAATTCTAATTGTAAAGTACCATTTTACATTTAGTTTTTTTGTCTATTAAAATAAAGTTTCATTGATTATTTTTTTTAGTATTTTTTTTTTATGCTTTTGAAAAATTCGTCAATATCATAACAGGAAATTTGCTCTGCTTGGTAAATTTATAAAAAATTATAGTTTGTTTTTTTAGCTAATTTTGGCCTTTCATACTCATTATTTATCGAAAAAAAAATAATTTTCAAAGAATCAATTGATCAATGTAAGTTTACTAAATGAATTGGTTTGAAAAATTTTGTATTTTTTAGGATATCTTATACTGATATTTTGAAGGGGGGGGGAGAAGTTATAATTGTGTTAAAATATAATTTGCGAAGGTATTTTTAAGTTTTAAACAAAAATAAAACGTAATTTTAGCTAGTTCCTTTTTTGAATTGCAATTACCTACTTATAGCATTTAGTCTTGTGGTTTGATTTTTTGCGAGAATATTTGTGCTAGAGAACAGGTCAATTTTCCAACTATTTAAGTGACTATCTTTCTTCTGTATTCTATCGAATTTGCTAATTTTAAATATTTTGTCCCTAGTACCCTCCAGCCTAATAGCTGTATTTCAATTATCTGTCTGTTGCCATCTCTAAAAAATTTCTCAGGAAAGAAATTATTTTTTTTTTTGTGATAATTTTGTGGTAACATTGGAGGAGGTATTGATATATTTAAGTGATTGTAGTAACCTCTCTCTCTCTCTCCTTCTCGAACCCGAAAGTGAATATTTAAATACGTGACAAATTTACATAAACCACGTCTTTTTCAGGAGGAAGTTTTCAATCAAATAATATTTAAAGAAATTTATTCCATAAAAGGATTGTTAGGAAAAACGCGGATAGGCCCGTTACAACTCTTTTAACGGCAAATGGCTTTTCTCTGCTGTACAGTTTGTCACAGGAAGTGTCCAGTAAATTCTCATTGCGACTTCTAAATTTGAAAAGTACTTCCCAACGGTTTTCTTGATGTAGGAAGGGATTCTTCTTGTTCTTAATTCCCTCCCCCCCCCCTTCATATTCATTTTGAAATCGTGACACTCTTGCTCAAACTGTTCTTCATCGTTGTCTTAATGATCAGGTACAGAAAAAAGCCCCTGACAGCTAATCTATCTTTTATATGCTAGCGATTATTGCCAAAATAGTGAAACATAAATACAATAAAAATTGATAATTTATAATTGATATATTTTTTGTATTTCAAAACAAATAATATAAAAAAATATAAGTCAATTCCTTCTTTGAATGGATGAACAGAAAGTATTTCATGAACGATTAAAAATTTGAAGAATATATATATATACTAGTCGTTACCCACACCCTTTGCTGTGCATTTTACGTTTTATGAATATATACAGTTATATATATATATTATTGATGATCAAATCCTACTAATCATAATTTGATTGTATAGAAAATTTTACTTATAATTGTAATTCTCACCTCTTCATAAAAAAAAGGACAGAACTACTAATTTTTATATTTTCTAATTATCTCTAAAATTGAAATCGAAGGATGTTTGCACTTTCGTAACCTTATAATCTAGTGGATTTCTGCAAAACTAATTTTTGGTTGATCTCTATTCCGTAAAATAAACATGCAAGCCAAATTTCAATCTAATAGAGCAAAAACGAAATTTTTATTATCAATACCCCCCCCCCCCCCATAATCTCGTTGAGAGCTGTTCTCCAAAATAACCGTTCTTATCAAATTTCAATTCAACAAGAGAAAAATGCAAGCCAAATTCCATTATTAACAGTCGATGTAGTTCGAAAAAAGGATTTATGCCCCAGTAACCCTCCAGGAGTTTCTTCAAATGCATTCTTAGTGGATCTTTATGCAACAACAAAAAACACATGATTAACCTATTCCAAGTATGTGTGTCTAACAATTCCAAAACGGGAATTTTTTTTCTATAACTTCCCTTAACCCCTCGCAACAATCATTGGGGGTCGATTTTCCTTTCACTCTTTGTTTGAAGAACTCTATTCCAGGAAAGGAATATGCGTACCAATTTTCAAGCAGGTAGATCTAATATTAAAAAAGGGAAATATTTATCTTTTACGCCCCTTAATCCATCGAAATGAAACTTAAGGGTTGATTTTGTGAAACCCATTTTGTAGCGGTTCTCTACTCTACGGAAGGAATCTGCATACCAAATTTCAAGACTGTATGTCTAATGGTTTAAAAATGAGATTAACTATTATTACGCACCACTAAGTCCCTGCAACGAAACATGGGTGTTTGTTTTCACAAAGCCCATTTTGGAAATTGTACTCTATGAAAGGAATCTGCTTACCAAATTTGAAAACTGTGAATCTAATAAATTAAAAATGGAAAGAATTATCTATAACGCAACCTAGGGGTCAATTTTCACAAAACACTATGTCGGGGATCTTTAATCCATAAAAGGATTCTGATTATCATATTTCAAGACTGTACGTCCAGTAGTTTAAAAATGGAAATCATCTATAACTCCCCTTAAACCCTGCAATCCCACTTGGGGGTGATTTTCACCAAACTCAGTTTGCAGCAGATCTCTACTGTATGAATGGAATCTGCTTACCCAATTTCAAGATTGTATGTCAAATAGTTTTACAAAGGAGACATTTATAACCTCCCTTAACACCCCTTGTAGTTTGAATTTCGCAAAACCCTTTCTTAACGGATCTCTGAGGTCTACCATATTTCAAGTCTGTAGGTGGAATAGTTCCGGAGATATCGTGATTAGTGCGCGAGTGAGTGAACTTTATCTTAAGCTATTTTGATATTTTTGGGATATTTGTTCAGGAGCACCTAGAAACCCAACTCTGATTTTGAAAGCATTTTCAAAAACCTTCCGGGGATGTACCTAATAATTTCCCAAATTTTCTCGGCAATTGGATGTAGGGTTTTTGAATCTATCGAGTACAGACAGACACACATTCATTTTTATATAGATTTATATATTCAAAATTTCAATCGTAACAATGTACACACGGTTTGGCTAGTTTCGCTGAAAACTGATTTTCGATGCCAACTTTTGTCATTGTTTTAACAGTTACATTGTTACAGCAATCTATATAAATCTAAGCTGGTGTCAAAAATTGGTAATTAATTTATTTAATTAACTGGTAATTAATGAATTAATATTTGAAAAAACTATATTAACATCGAGCGTCATCTACTACAAGTTTAAAAAATTTATTTGAACTTGATTGGATTCATAAAATTTTTTATTAATGATTGGAAATTTGAACAAGATAAATATATATATACATAAATAAATATAGAGAGAGTGTGAGCTATAATATTAGGAATTGAATAACCACATTAATCGAAAGTAGATAAAATTTTTCTTTCACACTATATCAATCTTAAGTATGGTCTAAATTTCAAGTCTCTAGTTCTTCGGGAAGTCAGTTTAAAATCAGTTACAAAATTCCACGCAGACAAACAAGAAAGCAAGCTAATAAAAGCATGGTAATATTAAGTGCCAATCTTATTATCACCTTTTAAACGTATTGCTATTATTTAATTCTTAACATTATTTCTAAGCATATTGCTTTAAAAAAATGTTTAGCTGTTAGATCATAAGTTATTTTTTTCGACATGCATGAGTCTTTTATTTCCATTCTCGGAGAAATGTTTGTTATGGCAAGAATATACTGACGCATTCACCCTCCCCTTTTTCACATAAAAAACACTTTTGTTTTGTTTGTTTTATTTGTATTAACCACAAACGTATTCGCTTTTAAGTTTACAACTTAATTTTTTAGTCGCTAAATATGGAATTAGTCGCCAAATCTGGTATTGGAATTAGTTGTCAAATCCGTAAGTGGTATATGCAACTGATCGTTGAATCTGAAAATGATCTACACTATTAAAATTCGAAGGTAAACAAACGTATGTATGTGTGTTTGTATCTATCTATGTGCTTCTATCTTCTCACGAACTGCATCACGCAGACACTCACCGAAGGTACCAAAAGATCGGGAATGATCTGAGAAAGCCGTTTTAACCATTCTGATATTGTAGTTAGTTAAAAAGATATTAATTAAAAACATTAAAACGCCTAATTGTTTTACCCCTGTGCGTTGTTTATTTCGCAAAGCCTCAGTTCCGTTTCGGCCTGAGCAAAGTTCCGACTTTTTCGATTATTTTAAAATAGCCATTTAATTTTCGCTTTTAAAATCAGACAAAAAATAATTACAGAATCGGAACTATCATTTATTTCGCCACGATATGGTATAATTTTTTTTTTTTACAAAATATTGATATTTTCTATTTTTTACCATTTTTTCTAAAACGAGGTTAAAACCGATGCGTTGACGAAAATAATTTTTAAATCGTTGCGTATGAATTTATTTTCGCGTTATTTTAACAATATTCTACACTAAATAACTTCATGCCTTTCTCTTTTAGATAGTAATTTTTAAAAAAATGCTAAAAACTTTTTTTTACGATTTCTTAAAACTTAATGTTAATTAAACATTTAATAATTTCTTCATTTATGAAGATAGCAACACGAAACCTTTTTTCCGTGTGTAGAACAATATTACCGTTATCTGTACGAAGATTGAAAAAATTTCTTAAAAATTCCAGATTCATTAAAATTCCAGATTCTTAAAGATTCCAGATTTCATTAAAAATATTTCAAAAATATTTTTTGATAAAATTCTTTAAGTTCCCTACGAATTAATTCAAAACCAGCCAGCCTACGATCTGGCTGTGTCATCTTCACTTAAAAGGCCCAGAGCCGGACTAGACCAGCATTTCGTAAATTTTCCATACGCCAAAAGGCTAAGGGACTAAATTTCCTCAAAATGCGTTGGGACTTTTCAAATTTTTTAAAACTATTTTTAATTTTTTAAATTCCATTTATTTCTTACCTTATTTCCACTTATAGCTAAACTCCCCTCTCTTTTCAAGGAGTTAGCAAGGAGTCCAGGGAGTAATGGTTTAAAGCTTACCTGAAGCATGATCTGGTGCGGTCAGGAACTGGGAGGGTGGCCTCTCTGGTTCTCTTTTGCGCTCAGATCATTCTCTACCTCCTCTCCTGGCCACCAGATGGTAGCACGGGACCTTCTCTTTCTGCGCCTATATCTTCTCCCAAGCTAAAAATTTTTATCGATTCTTCTGGAATTTTTCCGGGAGACCTTTATTTATGTTGGGTCTGTCGCCACTTTCTATCATTTTTATTTTTGAAAATGACTTCATGTTCCCTCCTATTAATTTCTCTCTACCGCAAGCTGTCCCGTTGCC
The DNA here is from genome assembly GCA_019973975.1 of Trichonephila clavata. Taxonomy (NCBI): domain Eukaryota; kingdom Metazoa; phylum Arthropoda; class Arachnida; order Araneae; family Nephilidae; genus Trichonephila; species Trichonephila clavata. The sequence goes on along the minus strand of BMAO01026874.1, from coordinate 15,883 downwards.
TGTTCGCATTTTTTTTTCACACAACTCATCACAGTTTTATGGCATTTGTGCCAATAGGTACCATTCTAAGTATAATTTTTGATTTCTCCCCAATAGTTTTCATCAGGAATTCTTACAACGTCAGTTGTCTGAATCTCCTTTCACAACGGCCGCTCGACAAATCATAGAGCGAGCCTTCTGTTCCACGCTCACCAGCGGGATTGAGAGGCCCTGGTCACTCAAATTCCCGGAAGGTTTTGTCCGTTCGGGGAAAACCGCTGGTTCGATATTTTGTTTCATGGGTGGGCGGAATACGTTCGCTCGCTGTTTTAGCAGACATTTTGCCACTGCCCACAAATTTTTTCTCTACACATTAACTACACATTTAAGTTTTTTATTTTATGTAACACCATTTTAAGTTATTATCTCTACAAATTTTGATGAGGAGGTACATCCCCTTCGAGGATAGGTACTCCGTAATTTCCACGCCACTTGCCTTGCAGCTGACCTAAAAAATAATGCTATCGTTAAAAAAGCAAATGTTTTGTTTTTGTCAGAAATTCGTATGAAAAAAGAACACTTGATATTCCGAATATCAACTTTGTTGTAAGTTATTAAAGACCCAAAGTTCCAGCAGCTGGCGTAGCTATTTATCATAATACTCAAGATACGTCACACTTCACATATGGATATACATACTAAATTTACTATAAGAATGTTTCTGATATAGGCGAAATATGAGTTGCTTGTTGCGATTCCGAGAATGGGCAATGCATATTAATGGTTGCCATTTATATTTCGCCTGGAAAATCTATCAGACCGATAGAACAATTTTTATTCAAAAATTTGACGATTTATACAAAAGAACGTTCTGAAATAATCGAAAAAAGATTTGGTGAAAAATATGATAATGTACCAACGCTTTTAAGTGGATACTTCAATATTAACTTTGCAGACGATAAAAATCTGCCACTAATTGAATTCATGATCTGGTGCGGTCAGGAACTGGGAGGGTGGCCTCTGTGGTTCTCTTTTGCGCTCAGATCATTCTCTACCTCCTCTCCTGGCCACCAGATGGTAGCACGGGACCTTTCTGGACCTATACATTCTCTAAAGCTCAAATTTTTTATCGATTCTTCTGGAATTATTCTGGGAGACCTTTATTTATTTTTGCTGGGCCGGTCGCCACTTTATATAATTTTTATTTTTGTAAATGAGTTCAGCCCCTTCTATTAATTTCTCTCTACCGCAAGCTGTCCCGTTGCCCGTTCCTATTATTCTTTCACGCAACTCATCACAGTTTAATGGCATTTGTGCAAGTAGGTTCCATTCTAAGTATAATTTTTGATTTCTCCCCAATAGTTTTCTCTTCAGGAATTCTTACAACGTTAGTTGTCTGAATCTCCTTTCACACCGGCCGCTCGACAAATCACAGAGCGTGCCTTTTGTTCCACACCCACCGGCGGGATTGAGAGGCCCTGGCCACTCAAATTCCCAGAAGGTTTGGTCCGTCTGGGAAAACCGCTGGTTGGGTATTTTGTTTCATGGTGGGCGGACTACGTTCGCTCGCTGTTTTTATTAGCAGGCATTTTGCCACTGCCCACAAATTTTTTCTCTACACATTTAAATTTTTCGCATAACTTTTTCACACAACTCATCACAGTTTTGTGGCATTTGCGCAAGTAGGTACCATTCTAAATATAATTTTTGATTTCTCCCCAATAGTTTTCTCTTCTTCAGGAATTCTTACAACGTCAGTTGCCTGAATCTCCTTTCACACCGGCCGTTCAACAAATCACAGAGCATGCCTTCTGTTCTACGCCCACCAGGGGGATTGAGAGGCCCTGTTCTGTCAAATTCCCGGAAGGTTTTGTCCGTCTGGGGAAAACCGCTGGTTGGGTATTTTATTTCATGGTGGGCGGACTACGTTCACTCGTTGTTTTTATTAGCAGGCATTTTGCCACTGCCCACAAATTTTCTCTCTACACATTTAAATTTTTCTATTTTATGTATTACCATTTTAAGTGATCTCTACAAATTATGATGAGGAGGTACATCCCCTTCAGGGATAGGTACTACGTAATTTCCACACTACTTGCCTTGCCTTGCAGCTGACCTAAGAAATAATGGTATCTGAAGCTTTAAACTCACAGCAGCACAATTCTTTAAAATATTATTGCAGGGCTGACATCTACCCGACGTCAAGTATCAGTGTAAATAATCTGCGAATACTGAATAGACAAGGATGTGACACATAAAGCATTTAATGACGACAATAGCAATACACAACGTTACAACTGTACGATTTAAGTACATCTAAAGTAAGAACAGAACCGCAACAAAAAATGACGTCATTCGCTGCTGATTGGTTGGAAAGGGGATGCCATTCGCAACATCCTCCCCCCTTTTTGATAAGCTGGATAGCTTAATCAAAAACATCAGTTAAAGTCAACAAGTTCAGTTTGTCGGGTTTCTTCACTGGGCGACCACATCTAGTCACCTGAGGTTTCACACTAGCTTTTACAGTATCAGGATCAGCACAGTTCATGGACAAATCAATCTGTTGAACTTTTTGGAGAGGAAGACTTGTTACACTATTCCCACTCACCTCAAGTGGAAACACACGTTGCATTGGACGAATTAAAGTACAAGACTGTGTCCTTAGTTTACAGTTCTCACCAGTCCATCCTTTCCTGGAATCAATTTTATTACACGAGCCAAAGCCATGAAGACGTTTTTTCCAATCGTCCCCAATCAAAACTATTCACCTTCACAAATGTTTTGACGACTGAGGATGTTGTTTTTGTCGTTGAATCAATTGTCCAAGATATTTCGTCCTAAATCGCCTTTTTAGCTCCTCTATTACTTTAGCTCTAAATCTCACTCTTTTACGAATGATTAGCATCCCGGATCTCTAAATCTTTGTCTCTGCAGTTTGTATTTCAAAGAGAACATTGCAGCGTAATTGGAGTTAAATCCTGCATATCTTCAGAAATATTCAATGACGCAAATTAACAACTTTTTCACATTCGCATAAAATCGTTAGCAATTCTTCATATGTAAATATGGCCTTTCCTAAGGTTCTCCTGAGAAGCTCTTTCCCTGTTCTTACAAGCCTCTCCCAAAAACCTCCCCACCAGGCAGCTGTGGAGTGTAAATTTCCACGTTATACGTTGTATCTCTGCATATCGAGAACTTCGTTCCAATCTATAGCAGCTAATTCGTTATAGGCTCCTCTGAAATTTGTAGCATTCTCTGAATATATTATGCGAGGTCTTCCTCTTCTGGCCACAAAACTACGAAAAGATAATAGGAAGGCATCAGTAATAAGAGAGGAAACTAATTCGGGGTGCAAAGCACGATAGATGGCACAGGTATAGAGGACAACCCAAACGTTATCACCCCGTTTAATGTACAGGGGATCAGCCAAATCTACACCTACCACTTCAAATACTGCTGCATCTTTCACTCTGTCAGCTGGTAGAGAAACAGGATCAGTCATGGGAGATTTACTTTTAAATCTACGGCATTTAACACAGGCATTCCATATCTTTCGAACAGTTCTCCTACCACCTACTATCCAATATTTCTCGCGTATTATGCTTAAAAGCAATTGCGTGCCCGCATGATGATTCTTTAAATGAAAATGTTCTACAAGTCTTTGTGTAAATATACAATTGTTAGGCAGTAAGATTGGCGAAAGAAAAAGAGACGTATCTATGCGCTCAGTTATTCGTGTTTTCACACGAATGATGTTATGATCTCTGAACACACAGAGGTTTGAAATTAACTTTTCATCTACAAAACACTGAGCTTGAACAGATCGAATCAGCTGGATCTCAGCACTTTCTATCTCATCTAAAGACAATTGTCCTTTTTCTCTGTCACCAATTCTCTGCATCTAACATTATTAATAAATCTAAGAACACAGGCAACTAATCTTAAGATTGAATGGAATTTCGAAAATTTCCTAGCATACCATGGCAACTTTTCCTCAGACAAATTAAATTACACAATCTAACTTTTCTTCTTTCTAATGAAATTTCGGAAGTATCATAATTGGTAACTTTGTTAAGGGCCAAGTATCTGGTGGCTCTACCAACCACAATGGACCTTCCCACCAATGTGACTCAACTAAATGACCAGGGAACATCCTCGAGAAATTAAATCGCCGGATTCATTTTTCCAGGCACATGACCGCCATTCACTATTAGGGAAGGAGATTTTTATTTCTTTAATCCTATTCGAAACGAAACTGACCAACCTCCCTTTTCCCTTAACCAATACAGTGCAACCATGGAATCACTCCAAAAGACGGTTTCCATTTCAGTAATATCAAGAGATTCCTGTACCGAATGTGCCAACCTGGCACCAATACAACACGCCATCAGCCAATCTGGGGATTGTTACCTGCTTTAATGGGCTACTCTCGCTTTTGCTAGCAAGTGCAACCTTTACACCCTTAAAGTGTTCGATCTAAAATATACAGAAGTAGCATAGGCCTCTTAAACATCGACAAAACATGCATTTGTGTTATCATTAATTTCAAAATAACAATTTCCATCTGAAAGTATCTTTATTTCATTTCACTATTTAAAGTTTTCACTATCTCATCTGGCGAATGGAGTCCATGATAATTTAATTTCCATGTGTTTTGCAACAATATTTTGGGTGTTAAGTCACAGAACACAGTATACCTATTGGATCAAAATTTTGGATGATTTGCTAAACAAATCTTTTGGTATTTAGTCTCACCTGATAAACTTTCAAAATCAATTTTACACTTCAAGTATCCTTGTCAGATCCCAAATTATCCTAATAATTTCGTTGCACCTGTACTTTTGGATATGTGTTACTTTCTACATTACTTTCCCAATTACGTAAATTAAACACCCACGTGACAAATTTCCCTGATTTTAAAACCAATTTTCTTGTTGTGCAACATCATTCCTCCGTAACGCAATTATCATAAAACGAAAGTTTAGCGAACCTAGTTGAGAATCCTCTGCTGGCATTTTCCAACAAGTGCGTAAGTGCAAGCTATGAAGGGACTCGACGATGCAAAACCTCGGCACCCAGGCGATAAAGTTTCTCTCCTGGTCAGGGTGAAGAAATTTCAAATCTCTATGCTTAGGGGCAATTTAACTGAAGATAACTCTGTCGGCAAAATTCTCCGATCAGGTAACTACGAAACCTGTCTAAAATATCTGGTATTTGCTCAATTAAATTGAACCTTTGTATTAAGTCATATGGCGAACTCGGCCAGTTTCTGACTGGCATCGAAAACTGGCAATTTCTCGTAATGTATCCTTTTCACTATTAGTCGATGGGGCAAAATATGAATTTTGCTTTCCCTTCAATTTTCTATAATTTCTAATTTTCCCATTCTTCATCTGGCATAATCATCTAGAAGCCCATTCTGTTGTGCGTTCACACATCTTTTATGCCGCTTCCATGTCAATTCTTTGTTGGAAGACAGATTTACTATCCGATTTAAAGGCAAACAAAGTTCTTATCTACCGTTCGGCAGAATTTTCATACTTATTTTAAATTCTTCAATCACCTTTAAATGTTCATTTTTCATTTAACTTTTGAATTGGGTCAAAAATTCAATGCTTTCGAGATTCCATAATTCATTAACAGACCTTTAACAAATAAAATAACACTTAAAACAATCACACTCTTCATTACGTTGCAAATATTTCTTCTACTGGGATCAAAACAAAGGCCTAAACGGTTGTAGCAAAACAGGCCAGATCCAGTTCAATGGGACCTCCCATAGGTATGACCCGCCACATTCGGCTCTGGCAATAGAATCTGTTCATGATCCTCGTCTTCTTACGCTATTAAGTTCGAAGGAACAAACAAACGTATCTATCTATGTATGTATCTATCTTCTCACAGCCGTATTGTGCAGAAGTCGTGGAGGTACCAAAGATCGGGAATTTTCAGAATATGTGCCCATTTATATTGACATTATGGTGTTCAAGAGATGTTTATTAAAACCTTAAAACGCCTAATTGTTTCTCCTGCCGGTTGTTTACTTGGCAGAACTTCCGTTCCGTTCGGCGAGCAGGTGATTCGACGTTTTCCACCATTTTAAGTGCCATCAATTTACGCTGTTGAAACCAGACAAAATAATTACAGAATCAGATCATTTATTTCATACGACACAGTATGATTGTTTATGAAATGTGATATTTTCTATTTTGGATTTTTAAATATTCAAAGCCGATTAGTTTTATGAAAATTATTTCTAAATCGTTGGGTATGAATTACTTTTCATTATTAAATCAATTCTACTAATTAACTTCAAACCTTTTCTCTTTTAGATCTTTTCATTTAAAATAAAATTCTAAAACTTTTTAAATTTTAAAATAGTCCAATTTTACTTTGTGAACTTTGTCATTTATGAAGATAATCCTCAAATCCTTTTTCCCGTAGTAAGCAATATTATACGTAACATATACGGTGAAAAATTACTTCAAATTACGGATTTTAAAACATTTTGTATTTTCGTAAACTGTAATTTTCTGAAATAGCAATAATAATTTTGTACATTTTTATTTCAAGTACGTTATTTTTAAATAGTTGTGAAGTTTGAGCATTAACACAATTGTACTAAAATGAAGGTAATGATTTTAAAATAATTAAGCCGCGTTTGCATTTGTAAAATATTGTGTTGAGTGCTTTGCGTCAAGACTTTTGAAATGTTTGGCGTCGACGCATCTAACTCAGGGTTACGCAGAAAATTCGCATGAGCAAATCGAAACTTTGGTAAAATGCGAATTGAAGAGTTATTTTTCGTCAACTTTCTTTATATAATTTCAAATTAAATAACTATATGTCAGATTAAGATGATGAAATGCATTCAATGCATTTCTGAAGTTCATTTTAAAATATTTATCAGTATCGAAATTTTTGTTCTCTTTCATAAAACATAGTTTACTTTAAAATAACGCCTAATCTATATTTTTGACATATAATTTCATAATAAAATCAATTTGCCCATTTGAACCTTTTTCTTCCTTGAAAAGCTAATGCTCATATTATATATTTATTATTAATTTCGTGTTCTTAATATGTCATAAATCAATACATTTTGCGATACATTTAAATTTAATCTTCAATCGAGATCTTTCAATAGTTATGTGAATATCCTGGATCCCTCAATTAAAATTCATTTCGTTGAACCTCCATTCATTATTGCCCTGTTTTCACTCTCCTTTACGGGTCTGTTGTGGCGTATTTATAGCGCGTCGCTTTCGCGAAGTATCTAATTCTTTCTTGTGTCTGAGTTCGAATCTACAGAGTCAGTTTTGTTCATTCTGTATTCCCCATAAATTATTTCTCTCTTCTTCAATAGTTAGATTCACTTGCATCCCCACTGATCTGAAATTTACTTCATTTCACTACTGCCATTATTTAAGCAAATGGTAGAAGTCTGATTAATTGTTTAATGAGCATTTTTAATAATTTGCTAGAAATAATTAATAAGTTAGTTTGTATAATATACTTTTCGCAGCAGTGTTTAAATAATTTAAATTAACAGTGGAATGAAAACTCAGAAATTAAATTAAAAATTAAATGTTTTTATCAAATAGTATTTTCTTTGAATGTTTTTCAGTGAATGTTAGCATATAACTAGGTTTCCCCAAAGTGGAGTTTAACACATGTTTAATCAAACATCTATTTGTTTTTCAAAGTTATCTGTGATTTTTATTAGTATTGATAGTTTAAATTAATATATTTTAAAGTCAGGAATGTTTCTATTATTTTATAATTAAATTAATTATTTGTTAATAAAATTATATCGCCTATTATTTTAAGGATAAAAATACGTTTCTAGAACATTTTAATATAACTGTAAGTAACGATTGATTAATGTGAAAACCTGAAATTATTTTATTTTAGATTCCTAAAAACTATCTATTATAAAATGATTTTTAAATCAACATAAATTAGTTTATGCATTTTTACAAAGTGTTCTAAATCGTTGCATATGAATTTATTTTCGTGTTATTAAATCGATATTCTACACTAATTAACTGTCTTTCTCTTTAGTTCCATTCATTTAAAAATAAATATTAAAACTTTTTCTGCGATTTTAATATTGAATAAAGTTTTACTCAGTTTAATAACTTCGTTATTTAGTCTCTCCACAAAACTTGTTTTCCATGTGTAAAATATTATCCGTAATCTCTTTGAAAGATTGAAAAATTGCTTAAAATTACAGTTTAAAATTTTTGTGATTTTTCAAATAAAGTACCGTTTTTGCGATGAAAAGTTTAAAAAGACACCGGCAATTTTTGTTTTTGCGCATGCGCGGTAAGTGTGAAGAGGTCAATGTTAAAATGCATTCAATGTTTCTGAGATTTATTTAAAATATCAGTATAAATTTTCTCTTTCATACAATTTATGGTTGCTAAAATAATGCCTAGGCCTATATTTCTTTTTGACATAATTCCATAATAAAACCATGATTTGCGTCAAGGTCACTTTGCGTTTGCTTTCTGTTTGAAGCCATGAAAGGTTACAGTTGTTTGTATTTCATGACATTAAAGAAATTCCCATACGTCATTGGCGCAGGACACAACAGATAGTTTTTATTATTAAAGGTGGCACATTATCATAAAAAGAAATATTCTAAATATATTTTATCACATGTATTTTCTTTTGAATTTTATACTGTGAATATGTAATAAAGGCTTATGAACATTTTAAGTCATTTATCATGAAATATTAATAGGTTAGTTTGTATAAAAACTTCGGTTCTTCAAAAATCCTCACAATTTTATAAAATTTAAAATGGCTAGTGAAATTTTATGAATTTTAAAAATTTCACCGCCCTGCCCACCCACTGATCTGGTTGGCTTCATTTTCAGTGCTGCCATTATTTAAACAAGCAGTATGTCTGGTGTTTAAATGAAAATTTTTATCAATTTTATTATAAAATATAAGTTAATTTTATCGTCTTTCCAATCAGTCCATGTTAAAATAAATTAACACAAGGGAAATTGAAAACTATAAAGTGTGTTTTTATCAGATAGTATTATTTTCTTTTGAATGTTTTTCAATGAATGTAAACATATAACTTGATGTTTTTAACGCTTAATCAAACATCAAAGCGTTACAAAATTGTTGTAGAATTTTTACTAGTATTTGCAATAGGTTTAATTCATATGTTTTTAAAATCAAAGATATTTCTATTGATATAAAATTAAATTAATTATTTATTAATAAAAGTATATCGCCTATTATTTTGGATAAAATACGATCAGACCCCATTTTAAGCCAACTTTGTAAGTAACGACTGATTAGTTAATGAAGCCTAGAAAATTATTTTATTTTAGATTCCTTAAAACTATCTATTATAAAAATTATGACTTTTTAATTAAATCAAATAATTTATTTTATTTAAATTTATTATTTTTCACTAAAGCAATATTGTTTTCAAAAGTCAGTAATAGAAATTTGAGAATAATCTTATACCTGAAGTAGGAGGAAAATATTTCTACACTCAAAAGTGCTGTGACTGAAAACCTGTTTGACATCAGTAAGATCTGGAAGATATTTTGAAAAGAGGGTATTGTAATGACGTTAATATATGAATTACACATACCAGAACTTCGATAAAGGAAATTTCCATGGAAATATATTGTAAATTCAATTATGTGATGCAACGCCAGTTAAATGGAAAGGAATGAAACCCGTCTCACAACGAAAGTTAAGAATTTCGGAATGAGAAATTTATTGACATTGTTTTAGAGCAGAAAAGCTGAGCGATGCCAGGCCTCATCGTGCATTAATACACCACACAAGTTCTGGCATCATGAGGAAGAGGAAGTTCTCAGGGGATTAGGATTATACACTCTGTAAAGCCGATGCAACATCGGAAAATAGCATTAAGGGGACATAGAAGCCAAATAATTTCGAAAAATTTTGGTCATGCTGCTTTGTGAAAGGGAACGGAAGAATTTATAAAAGTAGAAAACCCGTGCAACATAGTGCCATGACAACTAATTATAAGAGATCGGTGAAATAATCACCCTTCTATTCAGCTCGTATTACAACAGGGCTACTAACTTTTGACACTTTGCCTCGTCTTTTCCTCTGAAAACATCGACACTTGAAGCGAAAATTAGTTCATCAGCGAACATATATTAACAATTCATAAACATCATACGTTGGTGACGTTTTCTCCCTCGAAAACGATGTTGCATTTTATCTTATTATTTGATTTAAGGCCTAATTTTGAATAACATGTTTGAAATATAGTATTGAGATCCACTATGAATCAAAGCTCTAACTGATTACTTTTATTAACAAACATTAACAACTAAAATCATAGAGCGCATTATTTTACTACAACTGTTAGATGTGGTGTCTCAATACCAGAAGATTTCTGATTAACGTTGCTTTTCCTTGATCACATTAAATATGATGCGGTTTTGCACAATACAAAGCACAATTTTGCCGGTACTTGAAAATAAACAGAAACAACAAAACAAATCTACTACTCAAAACACATATTTTCATCTCAAATCATTTTCTAAGCTTCTAAACATTCCTTGGAGAGTGCTGTACAAAATATGCCATGAAATTTTGCTTACCTGTACCAGTCCCTATCATATGTGCTAAGGTAGCTGCAGAGGAACCTATCAGTTATTCTTTTCTTTTTGTTGCAGGGCTGAAAATGATTCCTAATTCAATCATTTCATCATTTTCTTGTTTGAAGTTGTTAATAAATTTCAAAGTCGACCTTCCACCCCAGAGTATCTCCTTTTAAATTTTGCTTCTTTCAAATGCTAATAATATGTCTTCAGGTAGACATGATTCATAAAGGACTCAGGTTCGCCATACTTATCCTGTGTCGTCCAGGCTCTCAGGCTCGTATCTTTACTTCCAGTTCATCATATAACGCTGGGAGATCTGTTTAGAGCGTCCTGTGGCTGCGTTTTCATGATGGTGAGCTGACCGTCTTGCATAGATTTTCCAGGAGATCTTCTTCCGAACGTTCTTGAAGTTGCGCTATTGCTTTTGGATAGTTGTCCGCTGTTGCAGAAAATATAAACAACTCAGGCCACCTTTGAATTTTGCACAACAGCCTGCAACAGGTATTGAACTTGTCCTCATTCTGACAAACTTTCATCTTCATGAATCTTTTTAAATTGACCAAATGTCAAATATTCCTTAGAATTGCCGTCTAAGACACAGGCTCTGTTACCGGAGCTTGAACTTTCTTTTTCCAGGGACATCTTTATTTTTCGTTTTCTTTCTGAGCATTCTTTCAATTCTAACTTTGAGTTCGGAAAAATTTATCTGCTTTTGCTTTTAAAGTCTTCTTCATACGCTACGTCTGTTTCCTCTGCAAAATTAAATTCATATATCCGATTGGCTGTTCTATTGGTGAAAATACGCCTATTTGTAGTTTTCAAAATCGAGTTTGATTCGTCAGGAACTTCTTTTATGGCTTCCTCTTCGACAGTTTAGCACAACAAAATTAGTACATCGTTTACGTACGTTTTAACTGTGTCGTAATTTTCTCTCACGCTAAAAATAACAGAAGCTGAAGAGTAAACTTCGCCCGCGTTGGAAGCATGGTCAATTATGAGCTTAGCTCTGGCAGCACAATTCTTTAAAATATTATTGCCCAGGGCTGACATCTACCCGACGTCAAGTTTTGGTATCTGCGAATACTGAATGAGCAAGGATGTGGTACATAAGGCATTTAATGACGACAATAGCAATACAGCGTTACATGCGATTTAAGTACATCTAAAGTAGATGAACCGCAACAAAAATGACGTCAGTCGCTGCTGATTGGTTGGAGAGGGATGTTCGCAGTATCGTTAAAACGGCAAATGTTTTGTTTTGTCAGAAATTCGTATGAAAAGGAAGAACACTTGATATTCGAATATCAGCATTTAGTTAATGGCCAAGTTCAGCAGCAGGCGCTTCATTTATCCACAATACTCAAGATGCATCACACTTCACATATGGACGTAATACTAATTTGCAGAAGCATTGGTGTTAATGTTTCTGTCTCGACAAATATGTGTTGCTCATGGCGATTCGAATAAGGCAATACATATTAATAGTTACCATTTATATTTCTTATAAATCTATGAGACAAACAATTTTATTCGAAAATTTGACGATTTACCACAAAGGTTCTGAAGAGTATCGAAAAGATTTGGTGAAAAATATGATAATGTACCAACGATTTTAAGTGCACCGTAATATTAACTTTGCAGATGATAAAATCTACCACTAATTGAATTCCTGATTTGGTGCGGTCAGGAACTGGGAGGTGGCCTCTGGTTCTCTTTGCGCTCAGATCATTCTCTACCTCCTCTCCTGGCCACCAGATGGTAGCACAGACCTTTCTGGACCTCTCATTCTCTAGCTCAAATTTTTATCGATTCTTCTGGAATTATACAGGAGACCTTTATTTATTTTGCTGGGCCTGCCGCCACTTTATATAATTTTATTTTGTAGAAGTAGTTTCAAGCCCTTCTATTAATTTTCTCTCTACCATAAGCTGTCCGATTGCTTGTTTGCCCCTATTTCCAAGCAACTCATCCACAGTTTTATGGCATTTGTGCAGTAGGTACCATTCAAGTATAATTTTGATTTCTCCCCAATAGTTTTCTCTTCAGGAATTCTTACAACGTCAGTTGTCTGAATCTCCATTCACACCGGCCGCTCAACAAATCCTGGTACCTTCTGTTCTACGCCCACCAGCGGATTGAGGCCCTGGTCTAATCAAATTCGGAAGGTTTGTCAGTCAGAAAACTATTGGTTGCGTATTTTATTACATGGGCGGACTACTTTCATCCATTTGTTTTATTAGTAGGTTTGCCACTGCCCACAAATTTTCTGTCTATACATTAGAATTTTTCATTTTATGTCACCATTTAAGTTATTATATCTGCAAATTGATGAGGAGGTACGCGCCTCCTTCGGGATAGGTACTCCTTAATTCCACGCCACTTGCTTTGCAGCTGACCACAAAAATATGCTGTCGTCAAAGGCAAATGTTTGTTTGTCAGAAATTCGTATGAAAAGGAAGAACACTTGCCATTCAATTTCAACTTTATTTAAATTAGTAAAGCCCAGTTTCCAGCGTAGGCTGTATTCTAATACTCAAGATGCATCATTTCACATATGTACATATACTAAATTGCAAGCATTTTGGTGTCATTTCTGATATAGGCAAAATATGCGTTGGTTGTTGCAGTTGATTCAGATGGGCAATACATATTAATGGTTGCCATTTATATTTCGCCTGAAAATCTATGAGACAGATTGAACAATTTTATTCGAAAATTTGACGATTTATAGAAAAGGTTCTGAAATACTGGGAAAATTTTGGTAGAAAAATATGATAATACCAATGATTTTAAGTGGATACTTCATTATAACTTTGATGATAAAATCTGCAATGATTGATTTCATCAAACACTCTTAATTTAATATGTCTAGCCATTGAAACTCCGTACTACAAAATATAAAACATTACTTGATCGATTTTACATGAAACTGAATAAATTTGAATCAAACATTTTACTTTAGTTACCATAAGACTATTGTATCTGTTTTAGAACAAAATGAATAATTGAAAGCTAAAAGTTGGTATTGTTAGAAATTAACGATGACAATGATGCAAACAAATAAAATAGTGTTAAAATCAAGTACATTGAAATTTAAAATAAATGCAATACCATCCTAAAATGATATGATTGTATATTATTTATTTCAATTTAATTATTTATATTTGTATTATCTTGTACAGCCTGTATATTTTGAAAATAAAAAGCCAAATAAACGCTCATATAAATGTTGCTCGAATAAATAGATGTTAAATTCAGATTGATATTGATAATTTTAATTCCAACATTATGAAATTTCAAATTTATTACTAAAGTTCTATGTTTTCATTTCTATTTCGTTTGTGCGTTTTCATTTGATTCCATTTTTCCTGTAAATATGCTATGTTTGAACTCCTATGCTATAATGCTTATTCTTTGCCATATCAGTTCAAAATGCTATTTTGGGACTCGTGCAATTTATAGAAAATGCTTTATAATAAACAAAGAGGTTGTATTGCTGTATAAATTTAAGTAGACAATAGAATGGGTTTCTGTCTAATTCCAAATTTGGGCATTGCTTGAAGACAACCTTTAGATGTTCATCTAAAATTAAGTTATTTTTATCTTAAGGCTCTAATAGTAATGTTATTATATTTAAGGGCCATCTGTGAGTTACTCTTTAAAGAAAATGGTCATTGAATTACCAATAATTCGGAGGTTAAAGTAATGGGCCTTATTGCACTGTAGTAACAATAGGGAATGTTTCCTCATTTAATAGGTTCCTGAGCAATGAATAACAAATGTTAACTTTTCTTTCAGGTGAAAAAGTTTAAAAATGGAAGGAAGGAAAACACGATTCAGGCACAAAACATCATCTTCAAAGAAAGCAGACGTCTACAGATCGGACTGATACCGTTCCAGTTATTTCATGGACTCAGAACTTAGAAGACCCCACCCATCCACAAGTGAAGGTCGATGTCGTATTCAAAAGTTTGTTGGAGGGAAGAAACAAGTGTTTGATAGTAATGGGACAGATATCCACTGATCAAGGGCTGAGTAGAAGCATCAGGAGGAACCCACGGGGATCCAGTGAACATTTATCAAAGGAGTTACGATGATAAATATGATTTTTACCCGGTACAACGGACAGGACTCTCCCCTCAAGAGATTGGACAAGTTCCTCTTACAGTGGCAGCATGAAGGTTTAAAAGGGTCAGACAGTATTCAGTGGCACACAGTCTCCTGACATGACAGGAACTAGAACTGCCACACAGAAAAGCCGTCAACGCCGTATCCTCTTAAAGGGACGTAAATTGGATACGGAGAAATCGTCAGAGAATCGTCTAACAAAGACATAGAGACTCCTTCCAGAATTTGAGCAGACAACTAGAAAAGAGCAAGACATTCAGTTACTCAGCTTCGGAAGAACCCGAACAAACATTTATCAGTAGAGGAAGAGGTTTGAGTCAGAAATCAGTTTCAAATTCAGGCCTGGAATTCAGAGCAGGAACATCTCTGGGCCTGCCACGGAATCTCAGAAGATCTACTCGATATCAGATGCCATAACTGGAAACTAGCGGAGATAGAGACTAATTTTAAGCAGGGGACAAATAGAGGAAATTGAATGTTTGGGCATGAACCGAGGAACCGCAACCGACAACTCCATTATCACTGTCATGAAAATTCAACAATTTAAAAACAATAAACAAAAATAGAAAGCAGCAGATCGGTAAGATCAATATTAACTGATGCAGAAATATACCCAAACTGGTCAATTAGTAAAGGCACGTTACATCAGCCATCAAGTCTCTCAAATGGTCAAATTCACCCAGACCAGATTAGGCCCCACATTACACACTTAACCAAGCTTTTTGTCAGTTCAATTTGCTTTGGTTTCATAAGGGCTATTTACTTTTGTACAACTACCAGATGAAGTCTCTCAGACCGAGAATTTATATGCGTTATAAAGGGACACCTTGGTGGCTGACAGGAGAAAATTTATTTTAATAGTGGAACAGCTGCATAGTTCTTTCGGTGTCCCTTATTCGATAACGAATTGCTCAACACAAAGGACAAGTATCCTTTGCAATTTCTACAGCCATTTTCCCACATCAAGTGCTGTAGAACATCTTTTTCGTCCTTTTATACAAATTTATTTCTACCTTTTGTGAAATTTAATTTTATTTTGATTTATTTTGAGCAATTTTGTATTGAAGTCTTTTATGCGATGAATATCAACCGCCTCACTACTGCTTCCTAGCTGCAGAAAGATCAATCAATCCTAAAACTTTTTGCTGTACGTAACTTGG
>BMAO01026873.1:5000-96650 GCA_019973975.1 Trichonephila clavata | reverse complement strand
TCAAGCCAACTCCTCCCAAATATTTTTTGCCGTTGCAAAGATTTTTTTAAGATAGTGAATTCAACTCGTTTTGCAAGAGATACTAAAAAAAAAAATTTAAAAAGGAGCCATTGAACAATTTTGTGCTTAGTGGAATAGTGACGAGCAAAATTACACTTTTTAAATATAGCATTTTCATGACGAATCAAACAAGTTGTTCATCCCTGTTCATTTTTCGTTACGAAATAGTCAAGATCCCAATCGTCTTAAGACAATATACATTTTTTAGATATTTTTCGCTTGGAAGACCACGAGGTTAACTAAAAGTTAGTTTCACCCATAAAATGGTAGCTGTTCCACTGTTACCTGTTAACATTAACCATTACAATTACAAAAAGGAAAAAATTATTCCATAATTCATACCAGTACCGCCCATCCGATATAGTGGTTAGTGACTACGGCCCTGCGGTGCCGTAGGGCCTGGGTTTGAATCCCAGAGAAGTCATGCATGTTTGTGTTGTAATCCTTCTTTCCTTTGTAATGTGTGCTTCACGTTTACTTCTAAGTAAGTGTTACTTCTAAGCCCCCGTGTGATGCTTCGTGGTGCACGGGGTTATAAATGTTCTCAATAAAAAAAAATCATACCAGCATGACATCGATAGCAAAATCGATGCATGAGATTGGTTGATTGATAGAATCTCTCGCTAAATTTTTAATAAATTGTTCTCAGGTAATTGAACCTGTTAGTGCAATGGGCCATGACCGGGCCACTAAGTAAAGGTCCGGTGGGCTACATGCGAACCGCGGACGGCAGGTTGAGTATATATGGCTAGTTTAGATAGACAAACCAGTCTTGAACCTAGTTTTATATGCGATCTTGATTCTGGATAACAATGCCAATGCTAGCCGTTCTTTGGTCACATCTCGCATCATACATGCTGATAAATTGTATCAATTCACATAGTGCAAATAAAAAAGAATACAATTTTCGAAATTTTGATAGAATCAAATTTTTTGAAGTGATAACTTCTTTAGGCACGTTTTGCTGAAGAGTGAAGCGTCACGCTCGGGAATGTAACGCTCATTCCGCTTGTTTTGTCTTTCGTCGGAAATCGTGTTTGGACAGGGTTGGTCAAGATTCAATAATCCGCGACATACACACCCCCAAATAGGGAATTTAAAAATAAATCAGATGATATTTATGTAGAAAAGTATCAGGTTTTTAATGTACATAGTGGGTTATTGCGTGCGTAATATAAAATTCGAAAGATCCGATTGCAAATAAATACTTGTTGTAGATAAAAATAATCAATTTCGATTCAGAAAATGTCGAAGGGACAAAGTATTTGAGTCTTCTAGATAGAGGAGGTTTAAAAATGTCGACAGGATATTGTTATGAAAATCATTTCAATTCAACATTTTAATTTTAATTTGTTAATATCGAAAAGATTCGAGTCAAAATGTCTTAAAGTTGATTGCCAATTAATTATCTTGCTTTACGAGCGTAATAGAAACATATCTGGAACTACACGAATTGTGGAATGTCTTGCATTCGTTTCATTCCTCCTCTGTAAACTGTGACACACCTGCATTTTCATATTTTTGAAAAAATATTCATTACATTCGAGAATATATGCTTAAATATTTCAAAAATAGCGCAGTGAAGAAATTTTAAAGGCGAAGGATAATCGAAAAATGAAGAAATTTATGGCCAATTAAATTAATGTTTTTTATATTCCCCTGTTTTATTTATTTAAATATTCAATTATTGATTCGTTTTTTATTCAATGTGCATGTGCTTCAGTATAATTCTTTTTAATACTATATAAAGAATGGATGTACATCAAATACTACAGAATCATTTGGGTTTAATCAGTCACGTATTGGAGAAATTTATGCAGCGAAAAGTAGAGCAAAAAATGGACAAATAATTCTAATGGTTGCTATTTATATTTCCCAAAATCAAAGAGTAGAGAAAATTATTGAATTCACAAAAATTTAGTGCCTACACTGAAGCCGAATCGGCTCTCTGAACAAATTACCTATGATTTTAAGTGGGGATTTTAATATAGATTTTGTTCAAAAGACAAAAACATTAGTTTGTTTTTTAAAATCAAAATTCAATTAATTATGTCAAATGATCCAAGTGAATGTACGATGAAGTATGGACCAACGATTAAGAGAGTTCTATTGAATATTTTAATAATTTTGAATTTATAAAGTATTTATACAACCTAATTTCATCTACATTAACCTATTGTTTCCTTCTTAAAATACAATTAAATCACAAATATTATTGTATATTTTTCAAAAAGTATTACTGTAGGAGTACAGACATATGAATAAATAATTTTATATGACAATACTAATATCCCCTTGTTTTTTATTCACCGAACTAAAGCCTGAAATAACATTACAAAACTTGAAATTTTCACTTCTATTGTGTGGTCATAAGCACACCCACTTTTTCGACAGAATTTTATTTTTAATGCAAATAAGAATATACATAAAACAAAAATTATTCATTCGGAACTGAACCGAAAACCGTTATTTTTGGCGAAACGAAAACCGGTACTGAACCCCGATATATATTTATTTTTATATGAACCGGAACGAAAAAAATATGATTCGAAATCCTGATAATACTTTCTACATTCTTTCTAGCAAACATTTAAATGTACTTTCAAAAAAATTCTATTTCTTAGAGTCTTGTAAATTCAAACTAAACTTTGAAGTTGCGTTTTTTTTAAGTTGACGGGATGGACCTCGTAATTCTGAACCATGGTCAAGTGATTAGGATGTCTCCTGAGCTTGCACCCCCCCCCCTCTCCAAACTTCCACATTATACCAACAGGAGAAGCTTTGATAAATTTATACAACACACATCAGCCCCTTTATAGGGTGAGTCTTCAAAAAAAAAATTAACCTCTTTTATCTGGAATATTCTGGTCTTAGGAAAGAAAACTCCAATTAAACAGCATGTGGCCAGACCCGATTCTGGGAAACGTTCTGAAAATAGTCATTCAAGACCACATTTCAGTTTTTTCTTCGAATATGACGTAGCATGTTGACAAGTTTTTTCCCTTCTTTTTAATGATTTGCTGAAATCCTGAGTTTTTCAAGGAAAAAAAAAAAAGATTCCTGTTGAGAGTTTTCATGCCATTGAGAATACTAACTAGAAAGCTATAGGAGTACGTTTCTCAATGTGTGTTAAAGATTTTAAAAAAAATCCCGTCCAATTATTTTTCAAATCTGCATTTCCGATTTTTTTTAATGATTATTTTCACGAAAACTCCAGCAGATGCATCATAAAAACACGACAAGTTTCCAAATAGAAAAAAAAAATTGCACCAACCCGACTTTAAGCGGAATACTCTTATTGAGCTTATTAAAATATTTTTTATTAATTGCAATCACATCAATAATCTATTTAATGCATTAACCTTCCAGACGTAAAACTATTTGCTCAAATTAAGTCCATTCTAGTATAAAAGTGCATTCTTAGTTTATTTCCTTTTATTTTTATGGTACTTAAGTATTATCGCAACAATCGCCTATTCAATTCATAACTTTCCAAGTTAGCAACCCGGATTTTCCATGTTTCGCACACGCTGAATTGGCAAACCAGGTGCTTCGTTTCATATAATGTCGCCAATAGGTTGCGATAATACGCAAGTACCATTTTTATTAACATCGTATTTGAACACAACCTGGGGGCTATTGGCGACGGACCTCGTAATTTTGACCTCCTGCCAAGAAGAGGATATCCCTGAGCTCTTACCTCGATCTCCCAAATTTCGTGTGGGTGGGTAGCCTAATTGTCAAGGTAATGGACTTGCGGCTGGGTTCACCTAGTACCACTTAAAACCCATCGTGCACAAGGGGCCAATGTACGTTAAATATGTCAAGGCTCAAACATCCTTAGATTAGTGTGTTGTGGAGTGAGTGAGTGAATATTAACGTCTCACTGTTAGCTACTCAAGGGCTTTTGGTGACGTACCTCGTAATTTTGAACCCCTGCTCAAGTGCAAAGATACCTGTGAGCTGAGAAACCCCATCCTCTCGGAATTTCCACATCACACCAGTGTCCGCAGTAGCCTAGTTGATCCAGATAACGGACTCGTGGCCGGGGGGTGCCATGAGTTCGAACCTTGTTCCACTGAAGATCCGCCGTGTAGAGGGGAGCGTTGCACGTTAAATCTTTCGAGAACTCAAACGTCCTTCCGTTGGTATAATATGGAAGTTAAGAGAAAGTTTGTGGCCCCAGCTTAGGTGAAGCTTGGTTCAAAAATATAAGGGACCGTCGCCCAAAGTCCTCATGAAGCTTAATAGTCAACTTTAATGTTCATTCACTCCCACATTTCGTACCACGCTATCAGGAGGTCTTGAAATATCAAAACAAAAATGTGTGTATCCGATCTATAAATTCTCTCCCATTGTTAATACAATTAAGAAAAAAAGGGGGGATAGAATACTAAAAAAGAGAGTCTTAAATTGAGGAAGCATGGGCCACTAAGTATCCAAGAAGCGTGTCGTCCTTGTTAAGAAGACAAAATATTACTAAAGAAAGATCATTCAAGCTCTTCGGATTCGTGAATGTCTAAAGAAGAAATGCCCCCGAGTAGCCGCAATGGAGCTTTAATCAACGATAAACATAATGCAATGATTATTGCCATTCTCACTCCTTCAAAAAAACCACAGCTGAAGGAATTTTAAAAAATTCAGTTTTTCTTTTGAATAAATTATAAAAAGTATAACGAGAGAGAAAGATAACCTGGAGATTATAACCGATTGAAACTGTTATATTCTTTAAAGATACTAAGAGAAGGGCAGATATTGCGGTTTGTATATTCAAATTATGATACAAAACATTAAATTGACTTGTTGAAATGAAATTCTAATAAAAGTTTTCCATAACCATTCTTCACTTCTTAATGACCCCTAGGCACTTGATAGTTTCACCCTAGCGCTGACGACAAATCGCCAAATGTTGTTGCCAGATATATATGAAACACAACTGCAACCATTTCCCATCGTTCTGAGTACTGTTGTTTATTGATGTTCATTCTAGAAGCAATTCTAAAGCCTCCAATTTTGGTTCCAATCAAGAGTTTGATTCGATTTGAATTTAATTTACGTAGCACTGTGAAGCAACACAAGGGCTATTGAAAATGGACCTTGTAATTTTAAGTCACTGTCAAGTGACGAGGATAGATCTTGAGCTGGTCCCCTCTCTAACTTCCACATCACGTCAGCGGGAAGACCGAGTCTACAGATTTAACGTCCATAAACCTCTCTACATGGTGGTTTCTCAGAGCGAAAAACTGCCCCTCGAATCACGAGTTCGTACCCTTCGATTTCTACTGCCGTTCCCACATAAAGAGCTGGACCCCCCCCCCATTTAAATTAACACTATTCTCCAAACTTCTCCAACGTAAGGACTGTAAGTCTCGGTAAACTTAAAGTGCATAAACATTTATATGATTGTCTTTTGGCAACAGAGTTTGAACCTAAAATGACTAACATGGTCACGATCCCTTAGTGAGTGAATATTTACGTAGCACAGTTACTGCAGGGCTTTTGGCGAAGGAATTCGTAATTTTGAGCCATGGTGAAATGACAAGGATGACACCTGACCTGGCACTCCCTCTCCTAACTACCCCGCCACACCAACGGGAGGACGTTGAGCTCCCGACTGATTTAACGTGCATCGCTCCCCTACATGGCGGGTCTTCAGCGGTTGCTAGGCTCGAACTCATGACACGTCAGCCACGAGTCCGTTACCCTTGACTACTAGGCTACCACGACCTTTGTGAAATGGAAAGAAAGGATGAAAATTCAAAGTGTTTTCTAAGCACTTTGATAAGATTTGGATGCTCAAAAATTGAATTTAATCACCCGACGAAATCACGAACCTTCCAGAACAAGACCCGAAATTTAAGTTTTGATTTCAGTGGAAAAATCAGATCTCATAAATAAATCTGCAACAGAAGTATCACTTTGCTTAAGTATTAGCGGAATCTTGTTAATTTAACATAATGCGCACCCCCCTCCCCAAGAATAATTGGGCATTTTTTCAAGATCTATGTGTGGATTGGGTATGACTTGTTAGGGTATAATAATTTGGATTTCATTTCCAAAGCGCATAGTATTTAGAAAACATTCTTCATCTTTTGGAAATTCTTTTTTTTAAACTACAACTTATTAAATTAAAAATTTTTAATGTATTTTGGAAACAATATTCCATCGCTATCTGTTCATTATAAACCTATGTATATGGATGTTTAGATGAATTAATAAATATTTATGAAACTTTTTAACATAGTATAAATAAATTTTATGCAACATTTTTATAGGTTATTTTTAAGGAGCATTAACCCCTTGCGGGTACTAGATAGCGCTTTCTAGCACAACGCGCAAATCCCAGATTTCTAGGGATATTCACCGTAACGTCACGACGCACATTTTATTTCTCTATTTTGATGCTAGCTAAGGCGCATGTTAGTTCGCGTTTTGTTTCGACCTAAAATTTGTACAACTATTTTTATTTATTTTTACTTTTGCTTGCCAAAATGGCATTGTCGTTGGATTTCAACGAAAATGATTCTGAATCAGAATATTTGCCGGAAATCGATGAATACGACATTGACTCTGATACGGATTTACCTATTTGCGATGAAGATTAAGAAATGGAATGAAAATGACAATACACCTATAGAACGCATGTGGAAAAGCTTTTTGTTTCAAAGAACATTTCGAGCAATTTCACAAAAATTTGTAATTTTAATTCTAATTTTCCTTTTTCTTAATTTTTGTAACCCTGACATTTTGTTACTTAACTTTGTAATTTTGTACAATCCAATTAAAGAAACTATACTTTTAAATGTTTTATGTGTTGGTTACATTAGCTGTTCACCTAAACAAGCCATGTATTCACATGAGGTTACAATGGGATTTTTGTGCCCTATACATAGTATGTATCTACTAGTGGTTACATGGTACGCAAGAGGTAAAAATTCTTACGCATTGTAAAACAATTTATGCAAGGATATTTATAGTAAAAAGTTTATATTAATATACACAACAATTTATTATCTTTTATTTTTTACTATTCGTTTCATTCAAACTCGTAGAAATTTGAATGGCCATTGAGGATATAAAAAAGGAATACATTTTTATATTTATCGAATTTATTTTATTAAGAATTTATTTTAAATTGCTTAAAAATGCATCCTATAAAAACACGATAGAAAATTAGCAAATCGCTCTTTTCTGTCAAACAATTGGGTTTACAGCTAACAGTAAAGTAAGCAGAGATTTTGTTACAGTAGATTTTTAAAATGTTACAAACACTGCAATAAAAAAAACTTATTTACGACTTGTCATTTTCACGTAAAAATAAATTTCCATTTGTAAAATCAACTGCAAGTAAAAAATCTAGTAAAATTCAGCTTTGCATTAAGCACTTAACAAATCAAATCAAGAACAACTTTCATTAGAAATTCAGTGTTATCATTTGTCATAGCTGAAAACTTCAACATACCTATGCGCTCTTATTCTATTTCGCACATTCGTCGCCTTCGTGATAAAAAAACTGCATCATCCGTTTCAGATTCAGAATAAACACCCTGCTGAACCGTCCTGTCGATCTTGTTACCCACCAAAAGAGTAGGAGTTCGGCGTCTAAACAAGTATCTTGATACTTCTGGATGCCACTTTTCCAGAATGCTGTCCAAAGTTTGGCGAACATTTACGTCGAAAATAAAAATGACCAAATCGTAAGGGGGTTTCTCTAGAGGATCTCTCGCAAAGCAGTCATCGTCTCCTCTTCGAAATGGGGCACAAAAAATGTGAAGTCCGAGATAGCAACGGGGTTTCTTCATGGTATCAGCCAGGTCTACCACCGTCTTGGTGTAGTGGGATACTTTATTTCTCGGGAAAGGAGTAAAAGTGGATGCAAGTAACGATTTGCCAGTTCCGGAATCGCCGACAATGAGGATAATGGCGTCTTTGATTACTCCAGGAATTCTTTCGATGGCTTCTACCTCCTCTTGAAGAAAGTCCGCATTTTCGTAAGCCCTGATGCTGGAATCGAAATCGTTTTCTATGCTCAAATTGTGAAAATCAAGTGCCTCTGAAGATTCTTCTACCGGGGAATCAGATTGTTCTTCCAGATTTCTCTTTTCTGATGTTCGTTGCTCGCACTTGCTGCTGCCTGGTTTCTCCATTTTTGAAAAAAATAACGGAGAGAGTATGGTATTTTACGGTTTTGACTGTTTCTGTCCTGCTTACTCGCACACACAAAAATCAGTTTCGGGAAATTGCAGTACTTCAACTTATTTAATATTGTTGCTCTTTATGGAAATCGATTTTAGACATTTGTATTTCAGTTCTTAATGAAATTGTGGTACAACCTAGTTTTGGCACCTTAGGCTCAGCACCGTAAGTTAATTTACTGGACAATGTGCGAACGAATCAATTTTTAGCACTTTGAATCCATAAAAAAGTACCTCACTTCAGTTCAGTTCAGTCCAGTTATAGCACTGTATAATTGGAGGCTTGGCTAACGCCTTATGCTCCGACAGTGAGTGTATGAATATTAACGTCCCACTGTTCAGCTACACGAGGGCTTTTGGGGACGGTCCGACGTAATTTTGAACCATGGTCATATGCTGCGACAGAACTTGGTGATTATAGTAAATTTTGATTCTATTGATTGATATTTTAGAAACTATTGGTTGATAATTTAAAAATCTATTGGTTTATATTAAGATTTCTTCTACTTTTTAGACATGCTCTAATGTTTTACAATTCGCTATTGTTGGATAGGACTATTCTCCGTGGTTGGAGATAAAAATTTTCGTTGTGCTTTGTATTTACTGCAAGTTAAAATGAAATATTCACTTGTTTCTGGCACTTGACATTCCGAACACAATGGAGAATCTGTTTGTTTAAAAAGAAAATATCTATCGTTCAATAATAGTTTTTTTGCTCGCATCTTATTAATCAAAACCTCTGACTTTCTATTGTTTGCTGCTTGTCTATTTCACTTTTCAAGATGTGAAATATAATTATAATTTTTATATCTTCTGCTTACTGGCCATGCCTCTTCATTTTTATTTTTATGATGTTTTTTGATATATGCGTGTAGATCTTCCGCTGAAATCCAAGGAATAATACTCCAAGACCTCGCTTGATTGGTTGAAGGAGCTTACAGTTACAGTTATTTTTTGTGGCATGTAGAGCGACAAAGGCTATTATCCCTTGAGGGAACTTTTTACTAGCTTCTCAAAAGAAAAGGAACAAAAACATCAAATTGGAAGAATTTTACAAATTTTATTCTAACGAGTAGAAAATGATTCTAAATACTGTCTCCATTGAAGGCAACATCCGAAAGCATTTATTCATCCTCATTGGGTTTGAATAATCATCACTAAACTCTACAGCGACATAAGCTGTTGTGTCCGAGTGGTTATGGTAATGAACTCGTAGCTGGCATTGTTGACTCGTGGGTTGGAGTCCTTGTGCTAGTGAAGACCTATCATGTAGAGGGTCTCTGGTACGTTAAATCTGTCAAGGTTCAAGTGAGCGAAGGAAGATTAACGTCGCACTGTTCAGCTACACGAGGGCTTTGGGTGATGGACCTCGTAATTTTGAACTATGGTCAAGTGATGAGGGCGACACCTGAGCTGGTACCCCCTCTCCTAACTATCACACCACACCAACTCGAGGAATCAAGGTTCAAAATTCTCCTATTGGTGTGGTGGGTGCAGTTCACTTCAGTGTTTTTCAGAATTTTTATGCCAGTCTACAATAGGCCTCGTATTGCTTCAGAGTACTACGTATATATTAAATCAAAAACAGTTATAAGTATAATATCCTTTGAATATAACGTCTCAAATATTTTTTAATTCTTCATTAAGTTTGCATAATCATCAATATTAACTCTGGAACTCACGAGGGTCAAATATGCAAAGAGCTTCAAACGCATGAGCACATAAAACAGTCCAACTTAAAAGATTCTTTAAAATATTGTAAATTTCCTAAAGGGAAGCAAAACAAATGTCCATTTAATAAAAAATAAAACATACATTTACACTGATGTGATTTACTTATAAAATGCATCAGTACTGCTCAATGTATTTGATAACTAATTTATCTATGCCAAATTAAGAACAAATACAATAATTACTAGTGACTTCCGTGGGCTTTTCAAAGGGTTTAATATGAGAAATCAACACACTCTAAGTTCCCGTAAATTTCAATTTTATTTTTTTGTATTAAAAGATCACGTTATTCGTCGGATTTTACGATAGTTTATTTTAAACTGCACTTGTTTTTAAACAATGTTCTTGAATAAAACACATATGCACTTGGTTTATATTTTTCTTCGAAATTACTCGATCGTAAAGGGGTTTAACCAATATATTTATAAAACAATCTGCTTTTTTGTATTAAAGCCAACATACTTATGGAGTAATTTTATTTTATTTACGATAGGAATTCTTTCGTTTTAGGATCAATCTCTATTTTTGTTTTTAGAACTAAAGATAACACTTTCAAGTGGGATTTTATTTTATTTTAAAACGAAATGTATGAAAAAAAAACTTGTTGCTTCGTTCATAAAATTTAATTTTCTTATACTTTTGTTTGATATAAGGAAAACGTTTGATTCTTTAGAGAGCTTTTTTTTTCAATTCTGGATTTTCAAGCTTACTACTCTTTTTTTTAAAATTTTATGACTAAGCGAACCTGCCCGGGCATAGAAATTTGGTATATGTAGAACACACTATCTGGCCAAAAGCATCCGGAGAGCGTCCTGAGGCACATATTAATATGATGTTGGTCCCTCTTTTGCATGGATGACAGCCTGCATACGTTTGAGAAGACTTTCCACTAATTTTTGATAGGTGACCATAGGAATTGCCTTCCAGGCGTCCATCACAGCTGAAGTGAGTGCTTGCAGCGAGGATGGTCGATTTGGCTGGCTACTTAATCGGCGCTCTAATTGGTCCCAAAGGTGTTCTATGGGATTTAGATCGGGGTTCTGAGAACGCCAGTCCAGTTTTTGAACACCCATTTCGTCAAACCACGTCTGTGCAAGCCTCGATGTGTGAATGGATCAGTTATCCTGCAGGAAGAGAAATGGGCCTTTCCCGAAATATTGCCATAGAGTTGGGAGTGCAGAATTGTCCAAAATGTCCACATACATCTCAGAGTTCATGTTTCCAATCACAGGAACTAACGGAGTCAGGCCAAACCACGAGAAACACCCCCACACCATTATGCTTCCACCACCAAATTTAACTAACAGTCGGCACAATGCAGTCACTAAAGAAACGTTCGCCGGGCATCCGCCAAACCCAGACGCGTCCATCCGACTGCCAGACTGTAAAGCGAGATTCATCACTCCAAAGAACAGTTTTCCACATGCCCACAGTCCAATGACGGTGAGCGCTACACCATTGCAATCGATGTTTCGCATTCTGTGGAGTGATGTTTGACTTGTGAGCGGCTGCACGACTATGGAATCCCAAGTTTTTTAACTCTCGACGGACAGTCCTGCTGCTAACACTAATTCCTGATGAACTTTGGAACTCCTGAGAAATTTCCACCAACGAGGACTTGCGATTTTGTTTCACTACCCTTTTTAGAGTTCTGCGGCTGCGTTCACCAAGTATTCTAGGCCTACCGGTTCGTTTTTCTGCCGTTTCACTCTGCCTCGATGTTTCCACTTCACAATTACATCACTCACAGTAGATTTAGAATTCTGTAGAATGTCTGCAATCTCACGAACTGATTTCCCACAAAGGTGGCATCCCACTATACAGCCACGATCAAATTCACTAAGCTCCTTTGACTTATTCATTGTCTCACAAACGCATAAATACAATCTGACAAACCACTACCAACACTTTTATAGCTTTCAATTACGTATCAAATTACGTCACTCGCCAGAACCACTTTTTTAAGGGGTGTCCGGATACTTTTGGCCAGATAGTGTATGGTTTTTTTTTGTTCAAGTATAATAATACATTTTTCACTCATACAAAATTGTAAAGTAATATAAAGCAAACATTCGTTCGTGAGTGTGCGTGTGCTTACTTTTGATAAAAAAAAGAAGCTCTGAATATTTTACGGAGCTGACTAACATACGGTTATAAGAAAATTAATGGGCAAATTTGAAATAATTAGTATTCATAAAAAATGCAGGCTATTGATATTTTTTAATGCAGGTTCATGGACTCATAAAATATTTTCATGGACCGTTAGTGTCAATTTCTTTTCTCAGTTTCCAACAGGACTTTCTCTCGTTTTAGTCTTCTTTTATTAAACAAAAACATCTTCGGTATGAAACTCAAGGAATACCCATAACGGTTTCGAAATAAAAGCGGAATGAGTATTATTCAGAGTAATTATATCCTTGATGGATTAGGAGAAAGATAAATAAGTATATGTTCTTAATATAATTATGGGGATCACCATATGTAAAATAACCATTTGCTCTCGAATGTCATGCTGGAGATGACAACACTAATTCATTCTCAAACAGACTATTTATGGTAACATCAAATAAGCAGCATTTGAGATACCTGTTAAATCATCAGAATAATTCGTAGTTGGAAGCCAAGCACGAATTTTTTTCTCTTTGTCGTATTTCGTACACATAAGCACTAATTTTCAGATTCAAAATGGATTATGAAAACATTCAGGATAGTGACAATTTGTTTGGATTTATTAATCCAGGTGTTTGGGCCGTGGGTAGCCTAGTGGTTAGAGCATAGGACTGCAGACCGAAAAGCCTAGGTTCGATGCCCGATTCCACCAAATACCCTCCGAGTATACGTGGAGTACGTGCTCGTTAAATCAGGGGGTCCGAAAGTCTTGTACGCAGCTGGAACCACGAGTGCAGGGGGCTGGAGAATATTTCCTTCCTCTCCAGTTCCATGCCTAAATTGGGGAGGTGGAGATAGGTGGTGTCGCCATCTATCGTGCAAGAACCGAGCCAAATGGTACTGTCACCTTCATAGGGCTCAAAGCTCAGGCGTAAAATTTTAGCCTTTAGCCGCGATGAATGTCGTGGACCTTGATCTGATGTTACAGTCACTCAGGTGGCATAAGCAACAACAACAAGCCAGGTGTGCGAAATGTCATGACGGTGTGATCAGGGCCGTTCTCAACCTCTCCGGGGCCCTATGTACCAATAGAGCACCCTTCCAGAGCCCCCCCCCTTCCTCCTTGAGTGCTTACTTTTCCTGTTTTGTTTCGGGAGGGATTTTCCTCAACTTTCTTACTCTGTTCCCTTTCTTTGATTTTGCTGTTGTGGAATAAGAGAGTCTTTCCATTATCCACTACATATGGACCCTCCGTGTTATGGACTGACAGTTGTAAGTAAGGAATAGTGATATGGTTTGGCCACTCTTGTTCATTTGTTACTTTACGTCCTCACGGACCACCATTCTTTTGTAAATTAGTACATTAAATTAATGAAATAGTTTGCAATTACAGTATAGAGTGTACTTTATAGTATGAACTGTTTTTTTCCAACTTGTTGATTATCATCTTTTTCATCGCTCTTTTCGCTTTATTATCTTTTACTTTTTGACATCTTTATTCTCTGTTGAGACCCTGGGATTGTACTTGTACAACGAAGATTTCCTTCGAAAAACGAATGATTTGCTTCGAGAAAATAATTAATAACTTCATTGTAATCAATTTCCATTTTAATATCATTTTTAAATGCATAGCAACATCAAACTGTTAAGCTTTTCATTTTCCAGAGTAGATCTCATTTCAGTCTTTACTTTCTAGAGGGTAGAAATGTTTCTCTCACGATTTGCTAGGCAGTGGTACGTTCGCTGTAATTTTAATTTTTTATTCTTTTTTTTTTCACCCTCTAATTTTTTTCGCCCTAGACACGTGCCTAGCGTGCCTAAGCGGGAAAGAGGCCCTGGGTGCGGTACCAGCAATTCGTTTCCGTTATATACGTAAATTAGTTTTTCCAGTAGATTTCAGACAAACAGGAAGGAAATGTGAACGACCATCAGAACATTAGGTTCAAAAAATCAATTTGATGAATAGCTACACATTTTCGCTCTTTATATTTGAACGAAAAAAACAATGATTGTAGGATCTTTTCGAACAGAAAAACTATAGGCGGAAGAAGACAAACACGAAGACATCTTTTAGCGAATGTTGTAAATTGTTTTTAGAAGTATACATGGATAATTCCTAAAATATTTCTAAAGTATTAAAATCTACCACTGTAAATTATTTATAAAATACTATCGAAATTAAGATAACTTAATCTCTATTTCTTCCTCGAAGTATCCTTGAAAAATATTTTTAGTTACGATTACTATAGGCATTATCTAGCTTTTATCCTTAACTCTAATAACTCTTAAAACAGACTCACAGTATCTTAAATTTAATTGTTTCATAGTTATTCTTTTATATCTTCAGATATTTTCAAAAAATGAAAGTTAACTAAAAGACTTTGCTGAAATGATGTACTTTTTACGTTATACTCCGCCATTATCCTTGCCAGCTATGTAGAAACTACGGTCTGCATACCAGTTACAGCTGACCTACCCCAGGTGGCCGTGGTAGCCTAGTGGTCAAGGTAACGGACACTTGGCTGGTGTGTCATGAGTACGAGCCTGGTACTACTGAAGACCCGCCGTGTAGGGTAGCGATGCACGTTAAATCTTTCGAGAGCTCAAACATCCTCCCGTTGGTGTGTTAGTTAGAAGATGGGGTGCCAGCTAGTTGTTGTCCTCGTCACTTGACCATGGTTCAAAATTACAAGGTCCGTCACCAAAGGCCCTCGAGTGAGTGAATATTAACGTCCCACTGTTCAGCTACACGAGGGCTTTTGGGGACGGTCCGCATAATTTTGAATCATGGTCAAGTGACGCGGATGAGACCTGAGCTGGCACCCCCTCCCTCTCCTAAGTCGACCACACCACACCAATGGAATAACGTTTGAGCTCTCGACAGATTTTACGTGCATCGCTTCCCTACACAGCGGGTCTTCAGTGGTACTGGGATCGAACTCATGACACGCTAGCCACGATCCGATACCTAGATCACTTGGCTACCGCGGCCACCTCGAGTAACTGAACAGTACGACATAAATATTCACTCACTGATCTATCCTAGATTTTGAAACAATTGTGTAGAAATTTTTAGTTGAAATCTTTTAAAAAAATTTATTCACGAGCATGCTCTAATTTTTGTATATTGGAAAATTTTTATATAATTCGGAGTATTGTGTGTTTTGTGAATGCAAGAATATAATTGTTAGAATTTATATCGAAGTTAACTTTAAAACTTAAGTATTTCTAAAAAAAATTCAACCTACAATAATATTATTAAATGATCTCATGAAATCAAATTTTTTAAATAGTCTTATTATCTTTATAGCTAAAAAAATTAAAATGAAAAAAATAAATACAGAGAGTCACACCACTTTATTTGTCGGATTAGTTTTAAAGAATTTTCTAAATGAATATATTTTTAGTCATTATTTCATTTTCTTTTCCATTTTGACTCCTACCAAAAATGTTCTTTATCCGATGTTAAATAATAATAGAAAAAAAGGCTTTCAAAAAAGTTCGAATTTTTCTGAAATGTTCTGTCGTGACTTTAGATTATACGAACATGTGTGAAGGAGTTTCGCTCTCTTTCTGATTGCGCCCTTCTAATCCTCAAGTATACCGACTAAAAGATATTACGAGACTTAATTTGAATCTAGACAATGAATGCATTATATCCTCGCATCTAAAAAAACTCTCAAGGCTCTTAAAAGCTTTCGGGAATAAGGTTCAATAGTCTGTGAAAGGTAAGGACATACAAACATCGTACACTTTAAGTATAATTATTGTTATTTTAACGAAGTTTAGAGCGAATTTTGACCCTCATATTTTCAATACAGCTCATTGTGTTAATGCTTGTGTGTTGAAGTATCTGAAATAATGTACATATAAAAATAAAACTTTCTTATAAGAAGCCCATCTAAGGGCCGTGAAACGAACTGATCAGTATTATGTGGAAGATTATGCCTAATTCATAACTACTGATTTTAAAAAATGTACCTTCCTTATGTAACTTAAAAGAATGTGTATATTCAACGTAACTCTAAGGCAGGGGTGGGCAGACTTTTCCAGGTAAGGGCTACTTCTAATGTTTTTAAGGTATTGCGGTCCACCCAGTGGCGTAGGTGTGGCCATTCTGTATTAAAATTGTATGTTTTCTTTTTTTAACTCTTGTTTTTAACATAGTACTCTATTAAAATATGACAATAGTATTTTTACTTCAAAAACTTCAGTAACACAAGATTGTCAAGTAGAATGCTTGAACAACTATGAGTGACTGCTAGACAGTGGAGGGATTCAATGCAGCGAGGAGAGAAGATACGTGAATCGAGGAATCTGAAACCGATGTCTGTACTTAATTTGTTCGCTACCGAGTCCGCGGGAAATGACATCAACACAAGAACCCAATCCCGTGAAAGTGTGGCCGCGGTAGCCAAGTGGTCTAGGCATCGGATCGTGGCTAGCGTGTCATGAGTTCGATACCAGTACCACTGAAGACCCGCCGTAAAGGGGAGCGATGCACGTAAAATCTGTCGAGAGCTCGAACGTCCTTCCATGGGTGGGGTGGTCGACTTAGGAGAGGTATCAGCTCAGGTCTCGTCCGCGTCACTTAACCATGGTTCAAAATTACGCTGACCCTCCCCAAAAGCCCTCGTGTAGCTGAACAGTGGGACGTTAATATTCACTCACTTATCCCGTGAAAGCTTACTTATCCGTTTTTCTAACAAAAGGCACTTCTATGGACCCCCCCCCCCCATTTCTTCTAACTACCACACCAACGGAATTACGTTTGAGCTCTCGACAGATATAACATACATCGCTCCCCTACACTGTTTGTTTGCGGTGGTACTAGGCTCGAACTCAATACACGCGAGCCACTAGGCTACCGCGGCTACAAAACGTTTTCGAAATTCTGACTATACCATTCAACGGAATAAGGATTTAGTTATAAGGACTATTATTTAACGTGGATTATTTATTATGCAAGGCATCCTAATAAAATTTGTCTTCAACATGAACCTAAGGTAGCTCTAAGCTATTTATTTTTTATGCAATTAAAAACTAAAAACTGTGGTTTTACATATAAATGTTACATTAATAGTGAATTTTTACTGCAAATACGTAATAATCTCATTAATCAAACTCGCAATATCGATTAAAATAGTCAACTTACAGAGTAGTGGTTAATTAAAGTGTATCCTGTGAAATTTTCCACTGCCTTTTGTCAATAAAAGCAAAATAGTTAGGTTAACAATAATACTTTGAAAATAGGATTCAATAATAGAGAATGACAAAAACAAGAAAAAAAAGTAAATGATATATATAATATATATATATAAAAAATAAGAAAAGCGACGAGATCTCCGGAACCATTAGATCTACACTGGTGTCCAAAAGTTCAGAATAATTGATAATTATGTGAATAAAGAAGGAACTGTAAATCAGAATGGCGGGAAACGTGATATGCGAGTGTAAAATGGTTATAAAATAAGGAAGCAAATCAAAAGAAAGATAATGATTAATTTTATTGCCCAAAGTAGCAGTTTGAAACAAAACTGAGCATAGCAAGGATTCACACTTTAAAGAAAAAATGAAAGAAAACATTACATAAAATACTGATGCTGCAGTTTAATAAGGCGTGTGGTCACCTCTGACAGCCAGGCACGCTGCACAGCGATTTACCATACTTGCTATGAGATGATGAATGAGTTGTGGGCTCAAACGGTTCCAAGCTTCTTGGAGAGTTATCTTCGGTTCTGTAACGGAGCTTGGTGGATGCGAAAGGGCTTCAATTTGTCTCCCAAGCATATCTCATACATGCTCGATAGGATATAAATCAGGGGAGTTCACAGGCCACAACATGCGCTGGATGTTTTCCGTTTCAAGGAAGTCATCAATCAGCACCGCTTGGTGACATGGCGCATTATCATCCATGAATATGTAGTCAGGACGGACAGCACCTCCAAACAAGTGAACAAAAGGCTCAAGAACTTCGTCTCTGTATTTTGAGCAGTCACAGACCCTGTGTCAAAGAAATGGAGGTCTGTGCGGCCGTCCATCATGAAGCCTGCCCATACCATTACTCCCTTTGATCGAAAATAATGTCTTTCCGTTATGTTTCTTGGTTCAAAACGTGTTCCACGTTCTCTCCATATCGTTACACGTCGAGAATCACTACTCAGACTATACCGGGACTCGTCACTGAACTCTTATTGGCCCACTCTCCCACACTCCAATGATGATGTTTCAAACTCCAGTTCAAACAAGCGCGTTTATGCGCAGATGTGAGGGGAATGCAAACTGCTGGTCTTCTGGCATACAGGCCAGCATGATTGAGTCTCCTGTAAACAGTTTGTCTCGAAATTCGTATTCCTTTGGAGACTGTGAGTGCCAAACCCAGTGCTCTAGCAGTACTGCCCCTCTGACGTCGCGCACTTATTACCAGATATCGGTCTTGTCGAGGGGTTGTGACTTTTGGTCAACCTGATACTGGTTGTCGGGTAACATCTCCCGTTCTTTGAAACCTCTTCCACAGTCTTGAGATCATAGACTGGTCCAGATTCAGAATTCGAGACACTTCAGTTTGTGATCGTGAGATTCCAGCATTCCAACGATTCTTCCTTTTGTAAACATGTCCAATTGGCATCTTTGTGCCATCATTCATCTTGTTTGATGGTTAACAACGTTCTTTCGCACAGCAGTTGCACGAAACTTGTCTGAATTGCCTATGCTGCGTGAATCGGTTTCTCCGCGTTCCGACAAGCGCCGGTGTTTCGCGTAGGACGAAGTCGACTGAAAAGTTTTGCACAAACCTAATGTTTGTTCTTCACCCAATTTACATCCGCAAGAAATTTGGAATAATTTTACGAATATTTACTCCATGTTTTTCGCATTTTACGATTTATGCTTAACTTTTGGACACCAGTGTACATCTACATACTTGAAATACATACTACATCTACATGCTACATCTACATCTACATTGACTTCAAAGGGGAGGTGAATTAACGGAGCTTAATAGATAAAAAAATTCTGTTTTTAAACTATTAGCCAATTGACTGAAAATTTCGCAAGAATGTATCTTTTGCTTTGTAGAGATCCACCAAAAACGAAGGGAAGCCGACTCCCAAAGTGAGAGGTGCAAAATTTATGCTAGCATTACAAATAAACGGTGGCATTCTAGATAAAAAAAAAGAAAGAAATATCCTGTTTTTGAACTGTTAGAACCACAGACGAAATTTTACACAAGCATGATTCTTTTATTCAGAACAGATATACTAAAAATGGTTTTTCCGGGAAATGAATTCCGATGGAGAGGGGAGCCTAAAAGATAAGCATACTTTCGCTTTGGAAATTAAAATTCTATCCTTTTTAAATCAACAAGCAAAATCTATCCGGTTTAGTGGTTAGTGACGCTGACTGCGGTGACGCAGGGCTTGGGTTCGAATCCTGTAGAAAGTATGGATGTTTGTGTTGTAATCCTTCTTTCCATTGCGGTGTGTACGCTTACTTCTATGTAAGACCCCGTGTGATACTTTGCGGTGCACAGGGTCATAAATGTTCTCAATAAAAAAAAAGCAAAATCTATATGTCTTTCCGAAAAATCGAAAGCTTAATGCTATATAGGGCTTAGATATCAATAACTTAAAAAAGCAATAACTTGTCAAACAGCAATAAGAAATACCCAGAGAAGCGGTTGAAATTACTGGAGAGTTATGGTGAGTGAGTAGATATTAATGTCTCACTGTTCAGCTATACGAGGGCTTTGGGCGACGGACTGCGTAATTTGAATCATGGTCAAGTGACATGGACGACAACTGAGCTGGCACCCCCTCTCTTAACTACCACATCACACAAACGAGAGGACATTTGAGCTCTCGACAGATTTAACGTGCATCGCTCCCCTACACAGCGGGTCTTCAGTGGTACTGGGATCGAACACATGACACGCTAGCCATGATCCGATTCCTTGACCACTTGGCTACCGCGGCCACCGAGAGTTTTGGTGAAAGACTTCTAAATTTTAAACCACGATCAAGAGGGTGATGCATAAGCTGGCCCCTATTCTCCAAACTTCCTAACATGCGAACATAAGGAATTCTAGTATTGGTAAATTTATTGCTTCTCAACACAGCGGATCTTTATCAGTATCATAATTTGACCTTACAAGTCAACAGATATGGCATCGGTCACGAATTACTGCCCTTGACCACTCGGATACCGCAGCCACATTACAATTTAGAAAGAACTTTAATTATTCATAAATATATGACAAAATGATGAAATTAGATAAAAATTTACGTTTCCACGTGAACATCAGCCAAACATAATGTTATACGCTTTTTTTTTTTTTAAGAAATGTTTATCTTGCCTTTTTATGTTGCAATACATAAGGAATCAATACTACTCATGGAAAAAGAGCATGAATTTTTTTCATTAAATAAATTTGTACTTTTTAATTTTCTATATTTATTTTTAGGGGATCTTGAAATAAAAATTTTATGTTTTTCATGAAACAAATGCTGCATTAAATTGGATTCGCAGTTCATCAAATTGGTCTTACAACCAGCTCTGCTATCATTCTTTTATTAAAATTCCCCTCCAAAGCAACAAATCTTTCTTTTAAAGGCTTGTTAACAGTAAAAAATGGCACTGACTCTTATGTAACTTAAAAAATCTTAATGACAACAATTGACCTTATTCAGTAACGGACGAAACTCATTCAAACTCCGCAACAGCAGGGAGCACTTAAATTCCTTCCGTCGCTAGAAGATTGGCAGGAAGCGATTTATTTTCAAGAATACATAACGGGTTTTTCGCAGCAGACAGGGGCGTTGGCTTCTTTGGGTCTGGGGATCCGTTTCACTTCAAAAAACGAATCACTACGAAGAGAGTGGCGAAAAAGAAGCAAAGGGGGAAAAAAGAATATTTGCTGGAAAGAAAGTAACATTAAAAAGAACGGCCGGGCGTTCACGAGCAATCCCGTCTGGTGCAGTGCACTGACCGGCCGATAACGAGCCCTAGAAGAAGCTCTCACTTAGCCTCCAGGCAAAAAATCCACCTTCCTCCCAAACGGAAAGATTCCTGGCCTCACTCTAAACGCGTCTTCATTGGAATAACTACACACTTCATTTTATGCTGCACTAACACATACCAGGTAAGCGCCTTCTTCCACTATTTTAAATGTATTTACAATTGGAGCAAACGATATTGAAGGCGATGCGGATATCGTCTGTTGAAAATGATGCAACGTAAAGTGAAATGAGTATTGGTCTTCGGAATTTCTTCTTCTATGCGGAAAGAATTCTTTTTTATTGTTTTTTTTTTGAAGTTCTGACACTTATTTTTTATTTGCGTTTCTGAAGAGAAAAACTGGTTTTTTATGTATGAAAAAAAATAAACTTGTTCTTCACAAATGGAATATTTTTTCTCCACTACTTTAAAATAGTTTTTTTATATATAATAAAAACTAACGTTTTTTCTTTAAAAATTTAATTCTGATTTGATGGACTAATCTATGCATCGTTCAGTCTAGAATGTTTTGGAAGAAAAACAGCTTTGTCTCATTTAAGGATAAAATAATTTATCCTGTTCGTTTTTCAAAAGAGTGGTACAAATGCATCATGTTAAATAAATAAAATAATAAGCGTTCTAATAAGCAAAGTAATAATCATACTAAGTAATTTAAAACGATTGATTTAAAGTTATTTGTTGATTTATCATTTTGAAAAAGAAATTTTGATAGAAATCATTGTTGTAAAGTTTTACTTTAATTACTTTAATTTTACTTTGTGTTTATAAAACAAAAAAACACTTTGTGTGATTTAAGCTGTAGCTTTTGGTAAAGAAACGCATATGTACTTCAGAATTTTTTTTAATTAAATATAATATATATATTTTAAATATTTTGCTTAAAACATCAGATTTCACTCTCTCTCTCTCTCCTTCATTTAGTTTACTTATAATACTGTTTAATGAAACACTGTAAATACTTCTTACATAATTCCACACACGCAAACGATTGAATATTTCAACACTTTCAAAATTTAAAAATGATATGAGTTGTACATATATACATATTTTATTATAGATATTATTGCAAATTAAAAATGCAAACAAAATTTTTTAATTTCTTTTATGTAGCTGTATTCTACAATTCTCAATTGATTTATATCATTATTGTTGTAACTATTCTATTAATTTTAATAATTAAAATGTCGGGGAATAGCAATTTAAAATTAAAAAATTATATGCAAACAATGAAAAAATTCCCCCTAAAGTTCTCTGATATTTCTGTTTTTTTAGTTCAAAGTGCATGTGTATGAAAAATGTAAATATTTTCTTAAATGTTTGGAGAATAATCGAATATTAAACTCAGGGTAAAATTTAAAATGTTTAAAATCTTTTAAAAACTACATTTATTTTTAGTAATTTTTTATTAAGCATACACAAGTTTGTAGCAGACTCTATAAAGCTAATAACAATAATAGATGATATTTAACTTTGTAAAATGGCTTACAACAAAGAAGACAAGAAATGGCTTACAGTAAGAAAAAAGTAGTACATTCACTTAGAAAATTGTATTATTTACTTTAGAATATTTAGTTTAAATATGAGATATTTTAAAATAGAATCATTTGCGTAATTTTTTAATATTTATAAAGTTTTTTTCTCTCTATTGATGCCCTGGTTGTTTCATTCATCAAAATAGTAAAAAAAAGTAGCATTTTTCTTTCATTCATTGGGAGATACGCACAGACTGCAATTCAAATTGTGTTTGAAGAAAAGTTTAAATTCACTTTCAGAGAATGTGCGAAAATTTGAAAAAAAGAGAAAATGTGGAAAAAAAAGAGATGAAAGAAAAAAAATCCTTTAAAATTTTTTCTCAACTATCTCAACTTTATATCAAAATGGTTAAATAGCTTTGCAGACATTATTTGTGTGGAAATAAATTTAAATGGGGTATATAAAGCTGCTTTTCTTCCTTATTGATATTGGTAAATTTTCAAAAAAAAAATTATAAAATTTTTTTTTCTACGTTTTTCTTTTTAATTAATTAATTTTCTTTTCCTCTGCAATACAGCTTTTCTTTCTGTTTTCTGTGTACAGATAATTACATATTCTTGAAGTTTTATTATTTTAGAAGATTTTTATAAGAGTGTGTGTTTATTATCAGTAGAATGCACAGAGTGTTTTTGGAATATATAATTCTCACGAGCATTACAATAAGCAAATAATATATTGTCGAGCATATCACTTCTTTTCTCTAACGATTCAAGAAAATATACTTAATATTTTTGCAAACGCACACTGCAATTAAAACCAATTCAAATGATTAGCAATGAAGAGAGCTAATGTTTCAGCTGCCGATCGGCCGACGAAGTTTTTTTTTCTTTTCAATTTTGCTTATGTTACAATTCATGCATGATTTCACCAATAGTGAACCTAGTTTTAAGAGTATAATATGCCAATGAAAAATTTCTCTTGAATATTTTATTTAATAGAAGTATTTATCTTTAAATAACATAGCTCTTGTGGCAAAAAACATTTGTTAAACTTTGCATAGAGCATTTATGTGTTGTGGTGAAATGAAGGGTACCGTTTAGATAGCGACTTCATCGTCGTATATTGTGATATTTAATGTAATTTTAACGTTGAAAAATATAGGAATTAAATGAATTATTCAATTCCTACTCTATTAGCTCACTTTCTCTCTCTCTATATTTACCTTGTTCAAATTTTCAATCATTAAAAAAATACATTTAAGAGCACTCATTTGAGCTGAAATTTTATATACACGCTTATTTTGCATTGCAATACAGTAATTTAATTATAATTAATAAAAATTAATTGATTGAAACTAATTATTCAAAGAATTACAAATACAGCCCCATTGGCATCATTTTGGGCGACTTTAGGTCAAAACTTGAAAAGGAGTTTTTCTCACATTTTTTTAAAACGGTTATTTGAGCTGAAATTTTCTATACACTATTGTTTTGAGTAGCAATACGATAATTTATTTATAACTAATTAAAATTAATTGACTGACAATGATTTTTTAAAGAATTACAGATACAGCCACGTTGGCTTCATTTTTAGCGACTTGGGTCAAAACATTAAAAGATTTTTTTCTCACCTCTCAAAGCTGAACAGTTGAACTGAAATTTTATATACACGACTGTTTTGGATGACAACGCGATACTTTAATGATAATTAATAAAAATTAATTGCTACTTAATGTTGTGATTCTGTCATATGTATATACATATTTATTGTATAATTGTAATTATTTAATAAAAAGTAATTAAAATAATTTTTTTTATCTAAGTAGGAACGGACTTAAGAAAATTTTTTTTTATATTACTTGTATTTTGGTAAATTTTCTCTGTGTGAAAACTTAATGTGATAAAACCACTTACAGTAGTTACAAAAATTAATCTCTAATTAATTTTTATATAGCATGCCTAATATGTGATACATTTGTAATTCATATTTTTAATGAATATTATAAAGGGTATTTTTTAATTCAATGAGCACGCTTTTTTTCATTTAACATTTTTATTGTAAAGATTCTAGAGTACGGTTTAGGCTTAAAAATTTAATTCAATATTTATGATGAATTTTATTCTACAACGAGAATTTCAAATAAAAACTCTGAATCTTATAACACTTATAAAAGAGCTATATAAATAAGTATGTCTTAAATTCTAAGTCATCACTTGATATAGAGATAGATGAGTTTTCTTGTGTGCAAAGAAATTCTGGAATATTCAACTAAAAGGAATGCTTCTAATTTTTATCTAGAGAGAGAGAGTCATATAATTAATTATATCTTTAAACAATATTTTTTCACTTTATAATCCCTTTCAGTGGAATTGAAAGTGTTACAAAGGTATAAGTTCTATTAATATCTCTAACCTTTGTAAAAAATCATATTGTGGAAAAAGCAATCGATTTTTTAAAAAGAGTATTAAAAATTGAAAACATTTCAACACAACATTCAGAAATTTACATAAAAATTTCTTTAATAAAATTTCTTTTATAAAAATCTATCAAAGTTTTCGAATATTTGGAGATATTTTTCTAGCTTTATCTTCATTAAAATAAATCAATTTTATAAGATAGTTTTATAAAAGGTGATTCGAGATCACACAAACCTTCTGTAACAGCCATTCCTATATTGTGTGTATTCAGAAATTATATATATATATATATATATAATTTTTTTTAACTATGCGACAATAAATAATTGGTGTGAATATATAACAGTTTATTTTCAGTAAAATATTTTTTTAGAGCTCTAAGAATTTTCGTAACTACGCATTCCCGTTATTAGAATTGCGACATTAACTATCAATAGCTTCCCCACCGTAATGTATAGAACATAGGTGTCTAAACTATAACCGCTTGTGGGCCGCATTGCGAAAATATTTTTTTTCTTGGTTTCACATACACAATTTTCATAACTAATTAAAATAAAAATTAACTCTATGTAGTTTTAATAAAATAAATAACTGATTTTTATTATATTTTTTTAAAATTTGAATTAGACATGAATAGGTACACATTTATTTTAAATTTGTAAAAGTTTCGTTTCATATAGTTTGGATATTATAAAGATGGAAAAAAATCTAGTTAATGAGATGAATGAATTTGCGTTTGAGTTGAACACAAGCAAATCGATATCGGGTTCAATAGACAAAGTTGCAATTTTTTATGCATTTTCAAGATGTTTGTCAGTGATCATTGTCCTATTTTTGTTTTTTGTATGCTTCATTCTTGGAAAATAACTGTTCACAAATATAAGTACTGCCAAAAGCTGAAGACATTAATAAAGCATGAGTGTGAAAATGAGGATATCTAATCGCGGTGTAGGTAATCTTTATAAAATTCCTGTATAGAAACATTCCCAAAAATTTTTCTTTCAGTTGAATGTCACTTTGCAGTTCAATTCATCATTCCATTTAAAGATTTGAAGGTAATTTATTTATTTCTAGAGCAAACGGGGTAGAAAATATATTGAAATA
This sequence comes from Trichonephila clavata, assembly GCA_019973975.1. NCBI lineage: Eukaryota > Metazoa > Arthropoda > Arachnida > Araneae > Nephilidae > Trichonephila > Trichonephila clavata. The sequence continues at coordinate 70,546 of BMAO01026873.1, read as the reverse complement.
CTCTTCGTTTTTTCAAAAATTTTGAAATCTTCTTACAAACTCTTCAATTAAATCGAAAATAAATGCAGCATATTTTGCATATTTTGTGCATACATTTTTTTTAAAATAAAAATGTGTAAACTGAAATATTTTCATAACTTGCGTTTGGGCCACATTTTAAAAGCTTTTGGCCGCTTGTGGCCTGGCCGCACTTTAGACAAGCATGGTATAGAATTTGATTCAACTTATATTTGCGTCGCACTCCAAAGCAGTTCTCAGCTGCGGCGGCTGCGGTAGCCTAGTGGTCAAGGTATCGGATCATGGCTGGAATGTCATGAATTCGAGCCCAGTACCACTAAAGACCCGCAGTATAGGGAGAGAGGCACTTTAAATCTGTCGAGAGCTCAAATGTCCTCCCGTTGGTGTGGTCTGGTAGTTAGGAGAGGGGTTCCAGCTCAGGTGTCGTCCTCGTCACCTGACCATGGTTTAAAATTACGAGGTCCGTCGCCTAAAGCCCTCGAGTAGTCGAATAGTGCGACGTTAATATATCTACTCACTTATTCACGCCATTTAAAACCCTCTGTACAGAGGGCTAACGCTGGTTGAGTCTGTCGAATCTCAAAGTCCTTCCAAAGGGGTGGCGTGGTAGGGGATGCCAGATCAAGTATCGTTCTGGACACTTGACCGAGGTACTGAATTACAAAATCGTCACCAATAGCCCTCATGTTGCTTTAAAGTGTGAAACTAATAATCACACTCACTGAAGCAATCCCTATGGCTAATGGCAATGGGCATTGAAATTTCAAACTACGGTCAAGTGGCAAGGCTACCACCTGAGCCGGCACTACTGTCCTAACTTCTCCACCACTCCAACAATAAGGGTTGAGCCACGACGAAATGAACATGCTTGAGGTGGGTCTTCAGTGGAACTATTACTCGAACCTACGACTCGACAACACTAGCCACGAGTTCGAGACCATGAACACTCCATTGCTTCGGTCACCGTAATGTGTAGACTTAGAAGCCTATTCTAATGTATTGTAATATACAACATTCGTTCTGTTCCCAAGGTGGTTTTATGTTGTCAGTACTCAAAACCGAGATCGGTGTAAGATATCGTGTGTAAATAAGGAATATTAAGCATCGAGTTACCACCTCTTGTCACAAACAATATTGAAAAAAAAAATGCTGCACATATTAGGATAATAGTGAGTGAGTGAATATTAACATTGCACTGTTCCGCTACACGAGGGCTTTTGGCGACGGACCTCGTAATTTTGAACCATGGCCAAGTGACGAGGATGACACCTGAGCTAGCACCCCTCTCCTAACTACCATGCTACACCAACGGGAGGACGTTTGAACCATCGAAAGATTTAATATGCATCACTCCCCTACACGGCGGGTCTTTAGAGGTGCTTGGCTCGAACTCATGACACGCCAACCACGATCCAATACCTTGACCACTAGGCTACCACGGCCCTTGGGAAAAAAGCCTTTGTTGCTCCACATCCCACAAAAATTTTAACTGTAACCGATCACACATTTTTAAAATTTTAAATTATTAAAAGAGGGACGAATTTCTCCCCCCCCCTTACACAAAAAAAATACAAATTTAGCTTTAAAAGAAAGTTGAAAGTGATTAAACGTTCCTTTTTTAGAAAAAAGTGCGCTTTTAAAGTAATATAAAACGAAAAGTTAAATATTCTAAAATTTTCTTACGCGAGAGATACTTTTCGGAAAATTAGGGGTGTATATAACTCGCAGAAAAAGAATCACTGACTCTAATATGCGAAACTTTCTGGTAAGAAATGAAAAAGGGAAAATATTTCGAGGTATAATATGAAGATTCCTCGAAAAAAACCTTTTGTCTCTATTTTTTTGAAGTAGTTTAAAGTTAGGAGACTAAATTTTTATATATATATGCCGTATTTTAACGCATATGTATATATATATATCATAGCACGTATTTTTTCATTTTTATATATGCTGTATTTATTTATATATATTGCCATTTTTTAACTAGGGAGAATTAAGCATCAAGAACCGTAATATAAACTAACAAAATTTACTATAAAAAATAAAGATAGATTCGAAATTTGAAATATATAATCAAAACAAAGGAGGCGAAGGACATCACAAAATTCGTAATTCGTAAGATAACAATTTATTTTTTTGTATAAAGATACACGCACGTATAATTATTGAAATTATAATAAGTTATTAAGTTTTACAACTTAAAAAAATAATTTCTTTTCGTTGTTTATACATATAATCAAAAGATTAAATATGTTATTCGTTATCAATTTTTGACAGTAAGCATGAAAGGTATCGCTTCCATTGACAATTTTGTTGAAAATTACTAGGTATGATACCATCACAATTTCCGCCTCAACTTGTAGAAATTCTTCTTGTCATGTGTTGAACAAAAAGATTAATGGTTGTTTCAACAGTTCTAGACCTGAACCCAGTTATCTATCATTGTGTTGATGCCTGAGATAATTTCAGAGATAAATATGTGTATGAAAACATTTTTGTTTTTCAATTTATATTTACGTGATCAGAGAGCACAGTTAAGAATGAAGAAGAAAAAAGCATGCGATTTTAAGAAATACTCATACTTCTTTGAATTACTACTTATTTTTACTTATCCTTTTAGACATGTAAAAGAGAATATAAATATTTTGTAAGAATATTTTTTTGATATCTTAATTCACTTCATTTTAAATTCATAAAAAGAAGAAAATTTTTTTTAAAAAAACCCGATTCAAATAAAAATAAGTTTAAATACATTTGCAATCGGCTCGTGAGCTACATGAAAAGAGGGGAATATCCCCTTTTACATATGATATGAATACATACTTCTTCGTTAAAATCAGCAAAATTATTAGCTATCATAAAATGAATTTAATTTAGCTAAACATAAGCTTTAATAATCGTTGTTCATGTAAAACGCATTTTTTTTTATTTAAAAAAAATAATTTTCTTAAATGCTAAGCGAAAATAATATAACTTTTCTTTTGTTTACCGTAAAATACGGCGTATAACGCGCCCCCATATTTTGAAGATACATTTTATTTTTAGTTTTTAAGGGTATATATATTCACCGTAAAACGCACTCCCCCTGTTTTTAAGCAGAAACCTGAAATGTACATGTGCAATGCTCTTATATTTTGAAATAATTTATTCGAGGTATTAACCGAGCGTTTGAAAAAAATAACACACTTGCACAACTACACACACACCTTTTTTAAGTTCATTAGAAATGTCATTTCTGTTAAATAAACACAGTATTTCTATTTATGTTTTCTCTTTAAGCTCATCTATTTTTTTTTAAATTTTTTTTTAAGGCTATCATTTTCATACCCGGCATATAACGCGCATCCGTAAATTTCGATTTTATTTTTTTATGTTTAAAGTGCGCATTATAAGCACTATTTTTCGGTATTTCAAGAGCATTAGTTCTTTCTCCCAATAAATATATACGAGAAAAGCGATTCCCTTCACTCCCTCATCAAGAGATCTCCGGAACTATATATATTAGACCAACAGACTTATAAATTTGACCAGCATGTTTCTTTTTCAATGCCTACTAATATAGTTCACTCTCTCCCTATATATATATATATTGGGGGCCAAAATTGTGGATATATTTTAAAACTGCTATGTTTTTTAAATTTGTATGTTTATAGAAAATTTTACGTTGCACAAAATCTAAAGTATTTTATATCATTTTAAAGAGAATTTAATACTAAATTCAGTACAAAAACAAAATTCAAATATTTGTATCGCAAAACAAATTATGTGGCAATAAATATCGATATACGTTAGATACTCATGATAGCAGTGAGTTATCAGTGCTTAGTGGGGTGGCCTTTATTTTGCGTTACAGCCTTACGTCGATGTTTCATTGAGCTGAAAATAGTTTTAAGATCTTCCTTCGTTATTACCTGATGTCTGGAAACCATTATATCCTCAATTAGTTCCTTTTTATTTCATGGGTACCTCAGTCGGACAAGAGTTTTCAAACGGTCATATAGATATGTTGTGTGTTAAAAACCTACAATTTAAATAAAATCGCTTTGGAGCTAGCAAGATTATTTGATCAGGAATCGCTCATGCTTGACTAATCTTTTGAAAATGTGGAATCCTTAAAATGAGGGTTTTTAGATATATATATATCTAAAAACCCTCTCAAAATCCCCTTTAAATGTCTCGCAACTTAGAACAGAGTTGAACTTCAATTACATCCCCAGGTCTATTACGAAAAAGATTATGACCAAGGATACATCGAGGAGAAAGTTTTATATAAGTCTATTGGTTTTTATAAAGACTTAAAATTGCGTTTTTTCATGATGAATATGTATGATGAGATTAGATATAAGGTACTTCCATCAGAGGTTTAAATCTGAAGATCTATCTTCGTGTCTCGCTTTTACTATGATTGCCTTTTTTAAATGGCGTTCCTTCATGAATAATATGTGTGATAAGATTAAATATGAGGTACTACCATCAGAGAGAGAGAGGTTTGAATCTTAAGATCTACTTTCATGTCTCGCTTTTACTATGATTATCTTTTTTTTAAAAAAAAAAAATAATATCCCACACATGTCAGGAAGCAAGTAATTGATAACGGCACTTGAACGTAGAACAAACACTTGAACTGGTTACCAACTCATAAAGTGAAGGAGTCTTTATTAAAGTTGCCCTTTAAGGCAACACAAGGACTATTAGTGATGGACTTTGTAATTTACCTTGTTCATCAAAGCTATATACCCAGCTACATGAGGAGTTTGAGCTTTGTTAGATCACTGTAGCGTGAGTGAGACAGTTTATTAAAGTCGTATTTAAAACAACACTAGGGATATTCGCTACAGACCTCGAAAGAAAATCACGATCAAACGGCGGGGATTGCACTTGAATCGGCACTCCACTCTTCTAACTTCCACTTCCCTCCAACGTGAAGACTTGAAGCGACGAACATATTTAAAGTGCATCAGGATCTTCAATGACATCATTACTCGAGCCCGTGACTTGACAACGCCTGCCACGAGTTCATGACCATGACTAGGACCACTAAGCTACCGCAGCCTATATTACTGCAGTAGATGTACCTTTGTTAATAAGATAAATAATTATATTAAAATACTGATATAACTAATATATTTTAATATACATAATATAACTAATATAACTAATATATTTTAATATAACTAATATATATAATAACTAAAATATTTTAATTTGTATTATGAATTAATAATTATAATTAAACCAGGGTATTTCTCTTAATTAAATCTATTATTTTGTGTGTGGTTGCAAAATCTCTGTCTTTCTCTCTAAATGCAGGGTCATTAATAAAAAAGTATACACTTTCTTGGTGCTGTAAAACAGTAACATTCAAAGACACGCAATAGAGTGAGTGTAGTGTGGCAAAGTGGCGCAGGCAATAGCATGTATGTCATGTCACTGGTCAGTCGAAATTGCGGTGGCTGCATTGGAAAAGGCTCTTTGTATTCTTAAATTTAGCTATCTGTCACGGGAGCCACTTTTTTGGATATATTAACTTTTTGGTTGATGCTACAGTTTCAGGACGACATTGACAGCTTAATTCTCTAATTGACTTGTCAGCCAACGTGCGAGATTACCTCAATGAACGTCTCCCTCACCGATGGGGTGGTTAAACCACGAAATACAGCATGCAACTCACCAAATGGCATCAAGAAGTCCTGACTTATTTCCTTTGTTCTTTCTTCCTGTAAGGATACGTAAAGGACAAAGTATTCATTCCTCCCCTTCTTGTTGATCTAGTGGAACTGAAACAGCGTATCACAACCGCTGTCGATGGACTTGATTCAGATATCTAACACGCGTTTGGACGGAAATGGATTGCCGGCTCGATGTGTGGCTAAGAGTTCAAGCATAGAACATCTATGACTGTCTCTAACAAAACTTAAAATAATCCCACACAATTTTGTTAGAAGTAACATATAACATCTTACATTTTTAGTTTATAGTGCATTTAGAAAATGTGTACTTCTTTATGAGTCACACTGTATATATGTATACTTATTACATAACGTAACATTACACTCAGCTTTTTAGAACCGTGTTCGAGCAAAAAATGTGTTTTCTGCGGCTTAATTTATAAAAGGCTTAAGCCAATTTTGGATTTATTTAAGAAAGAGAATATGTATTACAGGATTTGTGTGTGTGTGGTATAGTAATTATTGGCGGGTTTCTGAAATTACAGTTTCTGTTATTCCAGTTGGACTGATGGAGTCATTTTACACGATGTATTAGAACACGCTTTGAGACGTCGTGATCAATCAGGAAGAATCTAGTATGTCAGAAAACACGATTTATATATACCCTCTAAACGAGGTCGAAATCTGGAGCTTAAGTCTTCTTAATACTCTTAACAGTCTATAATTGCCATCCGAATGGATATCACAGGAGTCACGGGCAAACTTCCAACCGTCAATTTATAAAATATCTCACTATGCCGCCCTACGGAGATTGACGAGTCACGGAGATCCGTTTCGGCTTGAACTATAGCCGCAGAAAGGTGATTGACGTACAATAGAGTGATTAGTTGGAAGAATCAGTATAAAGGGTGGAATAATGGAAAATCGTCATGTTTTATTTAAAAATTATCTGTCATTCAAAATCGTAAAAAATAATATAAAGAAATATTCATTGCCTTAGATAGGAGTGAATAGTGCTCATTCACTAGTTCTCTTGGTTATGAGTGGTCGTGATAGCCTAATGGTCAAGGAAACAGATTCGGGGACGGCGTGTCATGAGTTCGAGCCTAGTACCACTGAAGACCCACCATATAGGGGAGCGATGCACATTAAATATGTCGAGGCTCAAATACTCTTCCCTTGGTGTGGAAGTTAGTAAAGGGTGATGCCGGCTCAGATGTCGTCTTTGTCACTTGAGCAAGGTTTAAAATTATGAGGTTCGTCACCAAAATTCTCGAGTAGCTGAATAATGCGACATTAATATTCACTCATGACGAAGAACAATTAACAGTATTACGAGCATCGTAATTTCAATCCACAGTCAGAAGACGAGGTCGACATTACGCCAAAGGGTGGATCTCTTAATCCCGATAGATTTAGAAGATATTGGCTGTCTTAACGAGTCTTCAGTGGTTGATCTCTCAGCCGCCATGTTCACAGTGGAAAAGAGAAACAAACTGAGCAACGCAATTATTTATAAAAACAGTTATATAATGAAGAATACACTTGAATTTAATGTTTGATTAAAGTTTAACTCTCTTATTTTTCTTGTTTGATTCAATTAATTTTAATACCTTTCGAATGATATGTGGTATTTCAAGTTGTTTTAAAGATATTTCAAAAGTAATTTTAATAATCCCCAGGGTGTGTTCTCCCTCAAAATTGGGAAGGAACGGAGCAAATGGCTCTGTTACCTGCATGGTTTTCAAAGCTACGGATAACGAAAGGCGTAAATCTAGCCTCTTGCCGCGATGAGTTTCTTGGACCATGATCTGAACTTACTGTCAATAAGGGGGATAAATAACAAGAAAAACCGTAACTTAACCTTTTCAATGTTATCTTCTCTTCTTTCCAATCATATTTAATTGCTGATAAGGGTTGCACAGTGAGAGGTTGGTAAGTTTGAAAGTTTTGAGACTTCACTAAAGCTTATATATTATTTTAAATAAATTCTAATTCGTTTTTCTCAATTCCTACTATTAGTTCACTCTCTCCCTGTATATCTTGTTCTCTCAAATTTTCAATGGTTAATAAAATACTTTTTATTCATCCATTCAAGTTCAAATATATTTTTTTAAACTTGTAGTGGATGGCACTTGATGTTAATATACGCCGTAATATGAACTAATAAATTTAATTAAAAAATTAATAAATAGTAACAACAAAAATAAAAAATAGTCCAACAGTATATATAGAAAGGAACCTCGTTCACTGTGTCCCTGTAGCGCAACGGACAGCACGTTGGACTTCTAATTTAAAGATCATGGGTTCGAACTCCACCTGGGATGGCCTAAATTCTGAGAATGTTATTCCTTTTTTACTATACTATTTTATTAGAATAATTAAATTTAACTAATAAATAAATAATAAGAAACAAAAAAAATAGTCCAACACCATATATAGAAAAGGAAATGGAAATTTTGCCAGGAAAATCACTTTCTCTATTTTGTCACTTAATGTTGTGATTCTGTCATATGTATATACATATTTATATTAATTGTAACTATTTAATAAAAAGCAACTAAAATAAAATTTTCTTTGTTGACTTAAGTAGTAATTGACTTAATTTTTTTTATTTCTTGTTATATATAGTGAAACATCTGTAAAGCCTCATTGGCTTGTTTGAGGTTTAGGGGAATATTTTCTGCGATTCATAATAAATAACATTTAAAGTGTCGTATTTGTTTCATTAAATTGCTTAGTAAAAATGTTAAAGTTATTACGTAACAAAAATAAGAGTACAACTAACATAAACACACAATTCTCATTATTAAAGCGCATAATTGCATAATTTTCATTTTTCACAATTAAAATTGTTTGTTTTTGATCTTGTATAATGTTTAATATCATTGGACCTTACTGTTTTATTTATTTTCCCACTGTTCCTTAATTCTGGAAACTGAGTATGGATTTTGAAAAAAAAAAATACCCCTTTTCCCCAATTAAATTTTTTATACTGTAAGGTATACGAAACTGAATTCTGTGATTGACTGAGAGAGTTCTCTGGTTTCTTTTTATAATCTTAGTTCTACAGAAAAAGTTATAGCTGTATCACAGGAAGTATTTGAAATTTCTAACAAACGATGACTGGGATTTTCCTGCCAACACTTTTATTGTCCCATAAAAACGAGTCCCACACATTTACTAACTCGTAAAAGACACTTTAAAATAATTTATCGACAAAACTGCCTCATGTGCAAAGAACATTCGTGCGTCGCCGTTCTTTCATGTGCTTCCGTTTCATTCGTAATAAATAAAACTGAATGGATGCTTCATCAAAATATCCTCGAAACTAAACAAAAGAAACGATCGCGCTTGACTGCTTGTCTTACAAACGAATCGAGTAGTTTGTTTTTAAACTTTGCATCCTGAAACGGAAGGAAAAAATATATTCTTTGAAAGGGGTTTTAAAAAAAAGAAATCGTTCAAATATATCAATGTTTAGAAAACTTTTTATGGTTTTTATATCATGGTGAATATTTTAGCTGAAAAATGGTGCACAGCAGAAGATTAATTGATTCTGACAAAATAAGTCGGATCTCCATTTTACGAATTTCTCTATTTTGCGAAGTTTTTCCTGGAACCTAGAACATTTTACAATTTTCTCGTAAAATAATCTCAAAATAGCCAAATACATTTTCTATTTAACGGACTCTTTTTCTCTTGTTTCGATTTTTAGCGCGTTTTTCACGTAGTGGAACAAAAGCGCTATTAGGACCCAAATTTCGTCTTCGTCTTCGTTCCATATTTTGTCGTACCTTTTTCTTAGCCAATAAGCAACCAATTGACCTCGGGTTTTCGGCATTTGGTCGCATTTGTGCCCTAGATGAGCCGAATCATATTTAAATTTAATTATTAAAAAAAAAATTTTTTGGTACAGTACACACTACTTTCTGTTAGTAAAAAGTTCATTAGTTGCATTATTGTAAAATATATACAACATGTGAAAAACGCGCTAAAATTACTTGGCCATGCCAATGATTGATATCTTGTTTTTTCTTTCTAGTTCTAAAATATTTTTGGACTTTCGTATTATAAAATGATAAAATAATTTGAAGCAACTCGACTGGGATCATAGTACAACTACAGGGATTTTTGGTGCACTCCAAATATGAGAGGCGTATTATGGGAGAAAATGGTTTTTTTTAAAAAACAAAATACTCCAATATTGACAGACATTACCAGTAATTAAATTTAAGAATGTTATAAAAAAGGATTTTAAATTATTTATGTGAAAAATAACTTGTAGGCTAAAAACTAGGAAATGTCATTCAAATTCATTAATTTTAATATAAAATTATTTTTTAAAGTTGAAAATAATATGTACTTCTGGACCATTTTTTTATTTTTTATTTTCTTGTAGATTCCTTTTTGTGGATAAGATACATAAAATATATATTAGTTTACAAAAAAGGTGTGTATAATTACTCTTTTAATAGTATATAATGTTTATGAATTTAAAATCTGCTTCATGTGGTTTATACAAAGTATATGAAGGGATGAATCTTTGTTTAACGAAATTTAGATGGAGGTCCAACTGTTGTTTAATTTATAATAATTGTATCGCTAATATGGTTCATTACATTAAATCATTGATCAAATCAATAACGTCTCAGTTAAAACTACACAAGATCTACTATTGATCATTGAGTTGGAACCCTTCTCTAGACATTCACGACCACACTGTGTAAAATAGCTGATGCACATTTAATCTGTCAAAGCTCAAAGTTCTCCTTAGTCATGATGTCGAAGTTAGAAAAGGGAGGGAGGTGCAAGCTCAGGTATCATCCTCGTCACTTGATGGTAGATCAAAATTATGAGATCATGTTGCCAATATTACTCATGTTGCTTCACTGTGTGACATAAATCGAAATCAAATCAAATCTAGACATGTACGTCAAACATTCGAAGATATTTATCCCTGATGTTTAACATGCATCAGCTACAAGAGTGAGTGAATGAATGAGTACCGCCACACTATTCTGCTACGCGAGGGTTTTTCGCGACGGGCCTCGTAATTTTTAACCTGTGACAAGGACGATACCTGAGCTGGCACCAACCCACTCTTCTAAACTCCACACCAATGGGAGGACGTTTGAGCCTCGACAGATTTAACGTGCATTAGTACCTCTACCCGCCGGATCTTCAGCGGTACTAGGCTCGAACTCATAACACACCAGCCACGAGTTTGTTACTTGACCACTAGGCAAAAGCGGCCTTCAACAATAAGAATGATATTTGGAAGCACGATACTCGCGCGAATTACCATTCCATTACTTTATCAATCTGACAACATCAGTCCTTCGGTCGATGGAAAACAAGAACCCAATTCGAATGAATTTATCGCCAAGGATCGATTGCGTGCCCTACAGAATAATTATTCAAAAATTGTAAGAGTTAAGGAAACCAATTTGATATCATCCCAATGACTGTATTGTCGAACGTTTTCGTCCACAAACGAAAGTTTATTGAAATTCACCAACGATCTCTAATGTTTCGTGGTTAATTGCAAATACGAAAAGAACATCGTTTTTTAGATATTTGTGCCGTGAAGCCCAATGTTTCTTTTTCTCGTGCCCGTACGCTTTTGTACATGGCCAACACATTCTAATTTTTCAACTTATGTGTCTCATATACTTTTGCTTCTTTAAAGTAAGAAGGCCTCTGTAATCGCCGTCACCAAAGTACGAGGGTGAGTCAGAAAATAAGTTTCTTTGTCGACTGGGGTCAGAGTTGAGTATGAAAGTCAAAGCATAGAATGAGACATTCAAGACAAGGCATACCTTTATTTTTCCACATAAGTACTAAGTACATTGGACATTTGTCATACCACTTGATAAGCTTCAAAAAGCCCTCCAGGAAAAACTCACGGCTTTGCATACGGAAGAAGCGTTTAACGGCTTGTTTGACTTCAGCATTGCTTTCAAAGCACCTTCAGGCGAGATTCGGCTTCAAAGCCGGAAACAGATGAAAGTCACTTGGTGCGAGATCAGGACTGCGGGATTTAGGTTTGAAATATGGATTTGCGTTGCCGTCGCCGAGTGTGATCTGGCATTGTCATCCAATAACAGAACGCCAGATTTAATTAGCCCAGGCAGCTTTTACCGAATCGCCTCTTTCAATTTCAACACGGTGTTACAGCTTCCCGTAGCAATGGTGGTTCCAACCTGCAAAAAGTCAGCACAAAAATAAACGCTTCTTCTGTACGCAAAGCCTCGAATTTTCCTGCAGAGCTCAAGCGGTATGATGTCTCGATGGCTCAATGTACTTGTAACTTATGTGGAAAAATAAGGTTAATCTCATCTTTGATGTCTCATTCTAGGCTTTGACTGTCATACTCAACTCTGATCACAGTCCACAGGGTAAACTTATTTTCCAACTCATCCTTGTACTTTGTTTTTCGCGAAGTTTCAGATCGCTGAAATATAGTTAACATACCCCCTTGCATTCTATTTCCCAACTGGATCCTTCGTAATCATTAACACAATTTTCACATGTTCTTTTTTATTTTTATTTATTTATTTTTTCTCTGCATGATGAACAAAATTTTTTTAGAGTTACAAAATCAATTACCTTTTCGTTCTCAACGGATGTAGCACATACCACTCTATTCAGTGAAGAATAACCTCTTATGTACCATGAGCCATCTTTGGCCACAGCTATATTTGAATTATTATTATTACCTGTGACGGCTTCATGTTCAGCGGCATTCACAACCTACACTAACTGTTTTTAACACGTTTAAAAACACAGAATTTATGGCGTTCAAAATTTGCAGATGGTGAAGGAAAATTCATGAGCCCACAGAATATTCAAACAACCGCTCCTACTTTTTCAATGGCTCTCATTCCATATGTCAGTCTCAGGTTAATGCCGTAGCATTGATTGAATATTTTTATGCCATTGTGCTCATTAAGATTCTCCACAACTGTAACAAATTATTAGCAAACTCACAGCTGAACCTCTACGACTTTTTAAATATTCTTTCAGTTCAATTTTCTCAGATGAACAACAATATTTACAAAATGAAAAGTTTTTTTACAAGGGAAAATAATAAATATAGTTCAACAATTACAATTTAAATTTTGAGGATCATACTGTTCTTTTAGTATATCCAGTACTTTAATTTTCCACCTTGAAGCGCTTTTCACGGATTTCAAAATCATTTTTTCACTCGATTTTGACTTATATTGATAATCATCAAATTTTTTTCTGGCAAATTTTGTACTTCGGGGCGTAATTATATTTCTATCTTTTAAAGAAGTCAAATACTTTTAAAATCTTATAAACTATCAACGAATCCAATTAAATAAATAAATATTTCTTATGAAAACAAATGCAAAATTAAGTAGCTTTATAGCACAAGACACTTCAGAATACAAAAACATGATTCAAAACATTGCCATAAATTGAAATTTAAAGTAAAAAATTTTGTCACACAGCTTGGAAATATAGTGCACGAATAAACGTGGCTATAAATAGCGGGGTCTTTCTTTCAAATAAAAAAAATAGTTTACATACATAAAAAACAAGAGATACTATCCATTTAAAATATGTCAAAAGGGGTGTGGTCATTTGTTTACATTTTTATTTTTCATATTTCAGGTTATATTATCGACGGACATATAAGTGCTACACATTTTTAGATTCAAAAAAATATGCCCTATTCTTTAGAACTAAAATAAAAAAAATTGTGAAATGCGTGTAACTCGAAAACGCTTAAGACGAAATATTGGTTAACACATATTGGTTAACAACAATACAACGGTCTCCACAAACTACTATCTATTTTCATGCATTTTTTTTCTCTCAACTCGAAAAGATTTCCCTTCTGAGAATAAACAAATTACGGAAAACACTAGCCAGATTTGATTGCCCTACTGTATCATCTGATGAATTTATTTAGATGATGATAATGTGTGTACAGTTCTAATTATCACAGAAAAGACATTTTAAAATTTGTTCAAAGCTCAAAAAATATCATTCATACAGATTCCGACGGTGAAAAATTAAATGAATAATGCAGCTCTTGTTCTTACGTCAACAGAAATGAAGATCATCGTGAAAAGTAGTATGTTCAGTTGTTTATATATACATTCCAAAGATGAAAAGGGGGAAAAACGGGCGACATCGAACAATTGTATTCTAAAAAAGACAATGCAAAGAAAAAAATCAGATTATTTTCCAAAAACTCAGTAGTTTTTTTTTTAAAGATAATTTTGTATTAAATTTTATTCAGGTCTTGTGTGTGAATGATTTGTTTCATTGATTTTTATTAAATACAAGCCTATAAACATATCCATGTGAATAAAATATACTCTAATAAACATAATTTTGTTGAAATATGCTTCTTTTTTTTCTTGCAATATCGTTTAACACGAGAAAATATTTCAGTCCCCTCAATTTGTGGAAAACGATTTTTACTGTAAATGAGATGTCCTGGTACCCTTAAAAGATATCTTTCCACCGTAAAAGTGTTATTGAAAAAGGGAGATCATTCGACAATCCTATGATTAACTTATTTCCAAACAATTTATTTTAAGTCATTCTTTATAAATAACGTAGAATAAATGTATATTTAAACTCTTAGTTAAAAAAAAAATCTTCTACATAATCTTTTAAGACTAGGTTCACCACTGAAGACCCGTCGTGTAGGGGAGCGATGCACGGTAAATCTGTCGAGAGCTCAAACGTCATCCCGTTGGTGTGGTGTGGTAGCTAGGAGAGGGGTGCCAGTTCAGGTGTCGTCCGCGTCATTTGACCATGGTTCAAAATTACGCGGTCCGTCGCCAAAAGACTTCGTGTAGCTGAACAGTGCGACGTTTTATCCATTCACTCACTCACTCACTCATTTATTTATATATCTTGTCCAAATTTTCAATCGTTAATAAAGTAATTTCTTTTATCCGTTAATTCAAATACATTTTTTAAACTTGTAGTGGATGACACTTGATGTTAATACAGTTTTTTCAAATATTAATTCATTAACTCTATTTAATTATTGAATATAAATAGTAACAAACAAAAATATTAGTCCAACGCCATATATAAAAAGGAAAATCATTCGTTGGATTCCTGTAGCGCAATGGATAGCGTGTTGGACTTCTAATCCAAAGGTCGTAGGCTCGAATCCCCCTGGGATGGCCTAATTTTTGAGAATGGGATTTTTTTAGTATACTATTTTATTTCACTAATTAAATTTAATTATGAATAAATAGTAAGAAACAAAATATATATATTTCAAAACCATATATAGAAAGAAAAATAGAAAATTGCAAGGAAAATCGTTTTCTATTTTACCATTTAATATTGTGATTCTGTCCTATGTATATACATATTTATATTAATTGTAACTATTTAATAAAAAGTACCTAAAATAAAATGTTTCTTTGTTGACCAAGTAGGAATTGACTCAAAAAGGAGAATATTTTTTTATATTACTTGTTTACTTTGTGATAATACATTTTGTTTCAAATTTCTTCTCCTTCATGTGACGGCGGTAGTCGAGTGGTCAAGAACAAGAACTCGCGGCCGGCGCGTCGTGAATTCCAGTGCTAGTGTCAGTGAAGTGAGTAGGGGCAGTGATAGTCAAGTGGTAAAGGTATCGGATCATGGCACGCATGTCATGAGTTCGAGTCCATTACCACTAAAGATCCGCCGTATAAAGGAGCGATGCACGTTAAAACTGTCGAGAGCTCAAACATTTTCCCGTTGGTGTGGTGTGGTAGTCAGTACAGTGGGGTGCCAGCTCAGGTATCGTCCTCGTCACTTGATCATAGTTCAATATTACGAGGTCCGTCGTCTCGTGTAGCTGAAAAGTGCGACGTTAATATGTGGCCGCGGTGGCCAAGTAGTCTAGGCATCGGATCATGACTAGCGTGTCATGAGTTCCATCCCAGTACCACTAAAGATCCGCCGTGTAGGGGAACGATGCACGTTAAATCTGTCGAGAGCTCAAACGTCCTCCCGTTGGTGCGGTGTGGTAGTTAGGAGAGGGGTACCAGCTCAGGTGTCGTCCACGTCACTTGACCATGGTTCAAAATTACGCAGACCGTCACCAAAATCCCTCGTGTTGCTAATCAGTGCGACGTAATATTCACTCACTCACTCGCGTCTTTAATATTCACTCACTCCCTCACTCACTAAAGTGTTTGAGTGAATATTAACGTCGCACTATTCAGCTACTCTAGGCTTTTGCCGACGGACCTCGTAATTTTGAACCATGATCAAGTGACACCTGAGCTGGCACCCCCTTTCCTAACGTCTCCATCACACCAACGGGAGGACGTTTGAGCCTCGATATATTTAACGTGCATCAGTCCCCTGTATACGATGGGTCTTCAGGGGTACAAGGCTCGGGCTCATGACACGCCGTCCATGAGTTAGTTACCTTGTGCCGCTAAAGACCAGACATGAACAGTGGGCTGAACTGTTAAATCTGTCGAAGTTTAACGTCCTTGAGGTATCCGACTACCCTAAAATTGTGAATTTTGCCGAAAATTGAAAAAAAATTTTATGATTTTATTTTATAGGCCACCTTAATATAGCTTTATAAAAATACCAAGTTTATTATTTTCCGTTCACTAGAATAAAAACTATAAGTGTTTTTATCAAAGCAGATGCCGTTACTTTAAGCAAGATGTCATATTTTCAAAACACGTTTTACTCGAAATGTGTTTTATTGAAAATATTCAAATGGGGGGGGAGGGCAGCGACTGCTAAAAGAGTTTTAAAAATAATCAACTGAAATTTTTTGTGTAAGTTCTGTATAATAATAGAAGTGTTTTAACCTTCAGATTTATTAATCACTGTTTTATTACAAAATTTACAGTTACTTATGTGAATATAATCACTGTTTTTTTAAGCAATTTCATATAGTAACAGAGAGATACAGCGCTGTAGCTTTTGTTAAAAGGAAAATATCTCTTATCCTGAAGGTCATTTTAAAAATGAATAGCATAGCAAGACATCAGAATTAAAAAAGTTGAAAACTTATTCATATACCTTTGGTACCGAATGGGCCGCGTTTATATTATTTTTTTGTCAATTTTTACCCCATTTTTTCCCATTTTAGTAATAATAATTTCTTTTTCTGTTCTTAATTTTAGCATATTTTTCTTAAAATGTCTAAACAAATCTGAAAACAACAACAAAAAAACCCATATTCTCCATTTAAAAAAAATATGTCGCAACCAGTCGGATACCTTGAGTTGGCATGGGGCAGAATTCTGAACATTCAAAATAACGACCGAGTTCAAAATCGACGAGTCTGCCGCCAATAGCCCTCGCGTTGCTTCAGGGAGCGACGTTAAAAGGATTCAAGTCAAACCTTTGCATTACTTATATGGCCCTTCTCAAAGTGAGAAAATTCGCCAGACCTACGATCAGAATATGTCAACTCAGTGGGTTATAGAGGTAGCATACCCGCCTCGTAAGCCCAAGGTTGTGGCTCGATCCTGACTGGAGTAGTTAGATTTCATAAGATTATATGGCATATAAAAGATCTCTTGAGTATCAATTTGGCTCTGCTACACTTGGCAAAATTAAATCATGGTAATATTCACCCTCCTCCGACAGCTTGAATTCAATAAATTGAGCATCAGAATTTGATTGCGGGTGCCATCTCTAGAGGGTGCCACCAATGAAAGGGTTCTTACTTTTGGGGACTTGCTGTGTCAGCAAAGGCTTAGCTGCCAAAATGCAGCCCAATTGAAAGGTGAAAAAATGGTCAAATTTATTGGCGCAAAATTTTCCTATTCGACAATCTCGGTTGCGATGATATGGTAGCGAGTCGGGAGGGGCAACTAAAGTACCATTCACGGTAGCTCGAAATTATATTCATCGCCAACTTTTCTCCTGTTGATTTCATTGATTGATTTGACTTTATTAATGTCGCATACTAAAGAAACACATATGCTATTGGCAACCTCCTCGTAATTTTGAACCTAAGTCAAGTGACAGGGTCGACACATAAACTGGCATCTGATTTTTTAATTTCCAGTCCACTCCAACGTGAGGACTTAGAGCAGGGGTGGCCAACCTTTTTGGTAGAGTGCCAGTATTTGACAAAAAAACATTATGCGGGCCACTTCCAACTTTTCTAACAAACAATAAACTATAAAAAGCTGGAAAAATGTTACTTATTATGGGATTTTTATGCAAATATTTCATTTTATGTAATGGAAATTTTAAAAAATATTATTAAACAAAGGTACAAATTTAGGTTTTATTGTAAATAAACTTTTTACATTCACTATCAGTTAGGTTAGGTGTAAAATAAAAATAAGTAACTTGAAACATTTAATTCTAAATAATTACTAAACAGTCAGTACTTGCTTAATGAGACTTTTTCATTAGTAGTTTTTACCTGGTCATCTCATAATAGATAACATTTGTTCAGAAATATACATTGATCCAAAACTACAATAATATCTAGCAGCCAAATCATGTAAACTTGGAAAATTGCTTGTTTGTTAAAATTTCCAAAATTCAATATAATTTGGATCACTTGCAGTTAAAATAAGTTCCATGCATTTGCTTTTTAGCAGAGTATCACTAATTTCGATTTGGATTTTATGTGGGTAACAGGGGCATAGCTACCATTGTCTCAGCAATATCAATGATACGGGGCCCCAATATGTCTAACATTCTGGCCCTTTCATATAATGTCTTTTATTTTTTTTTCTAAAAAAAGGGCCCCCTAGGAATTTTTATACAGGGCCCCCTTAGGACAAGATACACCAGTGTTGGGTAACAGTTAACGTTTTGCGCAGGGAAATCGGAAAATAATTTGTGAAAAGATCAACATTTTCTTATCTTTAAATTCTCTACACAATAATTTTCTATTGTAATTCAATTAATTAAGCGTATTCAAAATGAATTTTATAACTGGGGTTTTCGTCCAAAAAAAGCACATTTCAATAAAATGAAAAATATATTGTAATTTATCAACTTTTCAGATTTTTTAATCTTTCAATAACTCAATGCGTGCCACTGTTACAACGCTGCCGTGCCACACTGTGGCACACGTGCCGCGGGTTGGCCACCACTGACTTAGAGTCTCTCAACAGATTTAACTCTCATCTTACTCTCTACTGAAAACGAGTTCGACCATGAACCATCGGCTACCACGGGCAACTCTTTTGCTTCGAAGAGAGACGTTAACCCCTTGTGTACCAAAGCGCGTTTTCTGGCGTATTCGCAAATTCCATATTTCTAAAGATACTCACATTGACGTTACAGCGTTCACATTTCATTTTCCCTTTTAACTCTGACTAAGGCGCACGTTCATTCCTGCTTCGTTTCGCTTTTTAAAGTTTGTATGACTATTTTTGTTGTTTTTATTTTTACTTTTCCTATCCAATATGGCATCACCGTTGGATTTCAAAGAAAATAATACTGAATGAGAATATTTGCTGGAAACTGATGAATACGCGCGCGACAGTGATTCTGATACAGATTTATCTATTTGTGATGAAGAAATGGAACAAAAATGACAATACACTTATGTAATTAGTGTAGCTTTAGTGGAAAAGCTTTTTGTTCCAAGCAACAATTCGAAGAATTTTACAAAGATTTGTAATTATAATTCTAATTTTCTTATCTTATCAAATTGTTGTAAGCTACATTTTGTAGTTTTACATAATCCTAATAATAGAAAATCTACCTTTACATCGTTTCCTGTGCTGGTTACAATGGTTGTACACCTAAAGAAGCAATGTATCCACATGAGGTTGCAATGGGAATTTTTCTATACATAACGTTTATCCAATAGTGGTTACATTGTATGCAAGGGATTAATAAATTTCTGATCTTGGCTATTCGTGTAATGAGGTATCAATAAACTCGACTTTTCCCCCAGTTTTAAAGAACCTTGATTGAATAATTTTCTAAAAAATATCAATCACAAAAATCTCTATTTCAATACACCAAGAATCACCCCAGACAGCAAATTACACTATTTTAAACCAAAGCAAAAAATTGCTTACTTCCATTTGATTTATCTGCCGTCGTAGTCAATTCAATGTACTAATAAAAATATATCTGATTATCTCTATTCCATCTTATAAAGAAAAGAATGATCGGCGTAATTTTCACGTCATCCAATCAAGAATACCTTTCCTTAGAAGGAAATTTCGCGAAAAGACATTCCACTCGCCAATTCATGACTTGGCTGTTCGACTTTTTTTTATTCTTTGCTTATTATTTACATTTCAAATCTACATCGAAAGTTTCCTGTCCGAAAATCTCATTAATTCCGATTCTAAATACGGTCTGACACGACTCGGCGTGTTAAGAACTTTCGTCATCTGATCAGGTGGAAGACGACAATTCAAAAGCAGTGCCACCGAAAGCTTTCTAAGTGTCTCAAGGATATAGGTAAATATTCTGAATTATATAGAATGAGTCGTTTCTATTTTTTTTCTTCTTTGCCTTAAGGTATCCAACTACTTGCGACACCTACTTTTTAATAAAAATGGAGATATGGGGATTTTTTTGTTGTTTTTAGATTTGTTTAGTACATCTTAAGAAAAATATGCTAAAATTAGGAAGAGAAAAAAAAATTATTATTACAAAAATGGAAAAAATGGGTAAAAATTTGCAAAAAATAACACGAACGCAGCCCATTCTGTACCAAAATTTTAAGAACATATTTTAATTCTTCAATTCTGATGTGTTTCTATGTTTTTCATTTTTGAAATGACCTTCAGGATAAGAGATATTTTAATTTTTTAAAAAAAATTAACTTTTCTTAGTTATGATATGAAATTGCTTAAAAAAAACAGTGATATATTGAAATGACCTTAGGATAAGAGATATTTTAGTTTTTAGAAAAACTTTTAAACTTTTCTTATTATTATATGAAATTGCTTAAAAAAACAGTGATTATATTCACATAAGGGACTATAAATTTTGTAATAAAACAGTTATGATAAATCGGAAGGTTAAAACGCTTCTACTATTACACAGAACATACATAAAAAATTCCAGTTTATTATTTTCAAAACTATTTTAGCAATCGCTGGCCCCGTTTGAACATTTTCAAAAAACACATTTCCAGTAAAATGCGTTTTAAAGTATGGCAACTTGCTTAAGGTAATGGTATCTACTTTCACTAAAACACCTGTAGTTTTTGTTCTAGTGAACGGGAAATAATAAAATAGGCATTTTTATAAAACTAATAAGATGGTTTATAAAATAAAATTATAAAAAAAAATTGTCAATTTTTGGCAAAATTCACAGTTTTAGGGTAGTCGGATACCTTAATGATTATCGGCCTTAAATTTTTTAAGTTCTATTTAAATGAATAGGTTGAAGCTATTTTTATGCAGAAACATATTCCTGTTGTAAAATAAATCGATGTGATTGTAAGGGTTGTATTCGCTAATAATAAGGAAATTTTAAACTTTATAAAACATTATAAAATGGTTAAGTTTTTTTTTTTTAAATTTTATACAAATTTCTTTTTATATAGAACTTACTCGTACTTGAATATATTTAAAATAATTAAAGTAAAATATGAAATATATCATATTTATTTAAACATTGATTAACTGAAAATAGAAATAAATGCTATATAAGAAATATACTTTGCTTTCTTATATATTTCTAATGGGGCTATGGGTTCGTGTTTTACTGGTGCAGACCTAGTAAATTCCCCGGTAGCTGATATCTTTTCTTAGTGCGGCACCATATAGGCTGATACCAATTGCCACAGGTAATTTTGACGCCCAGTTTCCTCCCCAGAGGGAGGCTCCTGAGCTCTGGCAATGCGAAGGGGTTTTTAGGGTTTTTTAATTTTTCTGAGATGTACCCAAGTCAAACAGGCACGCAAGGTATATTTTACATGCCACATAATCATGTGACATGGCCGGTAATTGATAAACCCTCAACCTTAGGTATATAAGACCATCGACAAACCAACTACGCCACTCAGCCGGCTATTTTCTTATATATTACTGATGTCAATATACAAGCACAGCATCAGTTATAGAGCATTCAGTGTTTGCATATTAACACCGTGCCATTGGCAACCCTTATCCATTTTACCCTGCCTTTGGCAAAGTAAAAAACTAAATAAATAGAGAGTGATTTGTTACCTGACCGATAAACTTGAAGGGTGTGTAGGGGTACAGAGACGGTTCGAAATCACATAGGAATGCAGGAGTACAAATGACATAGTTGCGAGCTATGGTGCAAAAAAGCAGAGAAAAAGAACAGAAACAGCAACATATTAATAGAAAGAAAAAAACATTTCATTGAAAGGTTGTACTGCAACAGGTGTTCGATATCACGACAGAAGTCGTCTGACATGCCAGACAGTTTAGCTGGACCTGAATTCCTCCTTCACCGTTTAACTTTATCTTTGTAGAGGTATGTTAATGAGATACTATATATTGAGAGATTTTTAAGTTATAAATTGCTCTACGGAATATTTTCGACTGTCAGACCGATCCAGTCCAATAATGCCGCCAATACTCTTCGTAACTTTAAACCACGATTGGACGTGAAGGTTAAAACCTCACTGTCTAAATCTAGACTTTACCACCATAGGTCACGGTAAATGAGTACGGCAAACGCATGTCCAACTTTGTCGAGTTGCGAGCTCAAGTCCTGTGTGTGTGTGTGTTTCAGCTAAAGGCCTGCAGTATAGACAAGTTAATACATGTGTGAAGGTTCTTAAATACGAAGGAGAATAGAACCCGCGAAGCTCGGCACCAAAGATGCGTAACAAGACCACTTGACAAAAGTGATCACTCCTGTCCAGAGTTTGTTACTGGCTTAAGTAGATACCGCTTCAGTATTCTCCCACCAGTGAATTGATGGATAGGTGAACGAACGTGGTATTTGTTATGGAGAGCCTGGTAAATGTGTAGCTGTTGATTGGTGGTGGTGCCTCAAGTGAGTCTGACGAGTTTTGGTTGCTCTTCTTGAGGGATGGCACCATGACAGATCAGAAGGTTTTGCATACTTTTTGATTCAGCCAAGATCACCATTCAAGAGGCGATTCCGAGGACAGAACCCGAGACCTATCGATTCGAAGCCGAGTAACAAGACTTCTTAACAAAAGTGATCACTACTGTCCGAACTCTGTTATTGGCTTACGTAGGTACCATTACACATGTTGTCGAGGCTCAATGTCATCGCACCTATACTGTAAGGGTCTCTGGAGAGTGGTATGCTAGCTTAGGTGTCGTCCTTGTTACTTGATCGTGGTTTACAATTACGGATAGCTGCTTCCAGAGGGACCAGTTAGTAGCTACAAACCCTTTAGGGCAGTGGTTCTTAAACTTTCATTCACCGCGCACCCCTTTCCCTCTTAATATATCAGCCTGACATCACGGCCCTCGCAAGATTTTGAACACTCCTTCCTAAATTAATATTCTTAAGCGAAATGCATGTTCTAGAAGAGTTTTTTTTCATTAGGGGCAATTTAGTGATCTCGTCTAGGATGGGACATCTTTCAATTTTTCTACGATGCCATTCAGGGTCTACAAAAAGAGGAAATCTTAACAATAAATGAGACCTTCGTGGACCCTTTAGAAAGGCATCGGGGACCTCCGAGGGCCCGCGGATCACAGCTTGAGAACAGCTGCTTTAGGGTGAGTTTAATCTCCTTGGGCATTCTTCAAACTGCCGTTGTATTGCTTTCAAGTGTGACGTAAATAACCAACCTATGCCAACGTAAGGAGCTTTGAGTTTCAGCAAATTTTTCATGCACTATCCTCCTAAATGACGGGTATTTAGTGGAATTAGAGCTCTCTAACACACACATCTTGACAAAAGAATCCAAACCAACCGCAAGCTCGTGAACATGAACATTCAGCACTTCCGTTGTCTTTAAAAGTTGATCATTAGTAATACCACATCATAATATTTGAAATGTTTCAAAATTTGGGGCTGAAATCCTCTAAATCTTGAAAATCTAGAAAGAGATAGAGGCAGAGGGATTAAAACAAAGAGAGAGGAAATTCATTGAAAAAAATTCTTTTCCTACTGAACTGTTCCCGAGTGATAAAATAGGTTCCGCCTTTTTTAAGGATCTCTTTTATTGCACATGTAATTGAAAAAGGTTCTTTAATATCTCCACATCCTGTTTATTTTGAATTAGCGAATGGTGCGTGTGTGTAATACAACACTGTAAAAAGGTATTTAAAACTGAAATAAGAGCAGCCTATTTTAAGTTTTCTTGTAAAAAAACTACAGACCTTTTCCCCATTGGATTAACGATTGCTAACGTTTTATGGATGGAAATGAAAAATATAGTACTTCTCCGTTTCACCGGCGATAAAGTCGCCAAAAATGATACAACCGATGCCAAATAGAATATTCCCGCTGATAACCTTTTACCATCACATTTTTAAAACAAGTCGTGGTCTTTTCTTCTAGGTAATGTATTTTCCATAATACATCAAAATAGATGAAAAACTAGTGAAAACTAACATCTATATATAAGCATTCTTTTCTGTGTATATTGTGTGTTGTTGCCTATAAAATCTGCTGGACGAGATTTGCGCCGGCGAAACGGAAAGGTACCGAAAAAAATCAACATTTTTGAAGTTCGATTATCTTTTTCCAAGCATTGGCTAAAAATATAAGTAACAGAACTCTGTTTTAAAAGATTTTATAAAACATCTTTCAGCTCTTTTTAATTTCTTATCACATACTCTTTTAGATCAAGTTGAAAGGCAAAAATACTCTGCAACAGAGTATCACTAACAAGTAACTTTAAATTTGTAATGAATACTGAATTACACAGTTTGAATTTTTGAAAAAGGTATGTTTAGTTCATATTTTTTAAATGTCACATTTCTAATCCGTGCTGTTATTAACAATAAAAAGAAGAATTTTTAGTCCATTTTTCGTAAAATTCTGAATGATATATATTTTTTTTTCAATAGGCAGATTGGAAACAAAGTTCAAAGGGCTAGTAATTTATTATTTTTATCCATAATAAGAAAATTTTAAAATATGAAAAATCAATCGTTTGTTGCTTTTTTACCTTTTCCACGCTTATTTTCCCCCTCCTGTTCACCAAATGAATAGTACTGTATTCTGCATCAATGGATGTAAGTTAAGTGCGGTTTTAATGAAATTAGTTTCTATATTGTGCTATAGATGGCAGCTCTGGAATTGACACTAACGGTGAAGAATGTTATGGCTAGTTGTTGTTTTTTTAAATATTAAATTTTCATTAAATTTTGTCCAAGATTTTAGATAAATTTTTTTTAGAAAATTATTTTGAAAGCCAAAGTTTTTCTCGAAAGAAAAATGAATGCAATGATTCTAGCAATCCATATATTAATTCCAGATATTTTGTTCGGAATGGGCTTTTTTTTAAGAGAAGCGATTTAATAATTCTTATTTATTAGTTATATATACTATTTTTTATACTGATTTTACTTTTATAGTGATCATCTTTTAATATTTATCAAGACATACGTTGAATTTTGAAAAGAAATGTGGTATTTTAAAAAAAAATTTGGCACAATTATATATTTAAAAAAAATACGAAACTTTAAATTTTATGATTCAAAATTAAATGTGTTTTTTACAACAAAAGACATGTGAATTTCAAATAAAAACAGTCGGACCTCTAGTTAACAAAGATGCTAAATTCAGAAAAAAAATCTCGTTATGCGGGAAATTCTTTAAATGAGATTCATTTTTCTATATTATTCTGTCCTTGGTCCAGTAAAAAGTTCGCTGGATAGAGTAATATGCAAATAACGGTTCGACTGATATATATTTCAAATTTGAATCGTCTTACGGTGGAGGAAATGCTTATAGTTTTGATGGGAGTTTATAAATCATGGTGGATCTTTCCTGTAGTATTAGTGATTTATTTTGCGAAAAACCCTATTTTTAATGCATTTTGCTGCTAAATCTCCCCACCCCCAAAATTTATATTTATATATATTTTTTTAATTCCGTAATTTTTCAGGAGTTTCTGACTCTTTTTAGCTAACCTAATAAGACTTAATTAAAATTCTGAGGAAGATAATTAGAAAAATTCACAAAAAATTATTATATTGCCATCATATCAAGGGGCAAATTTAAAAACTTTAAAGAAAAATGATTTAGAACTAGACGGATCACTAAAATGTTAGATCCTGAGTTATGTGTAGCTGGGTACTTGTGAAACTGAACTGAAAATGGAGTAACAGAGCCATTATAATTTCATCTATGTGCGTGGCATTTCTAAAAAAGTTTATTTCATTAATAGCGGGTTAAGACATGAAAAGGATTTGATTGAATTGTAGTTATTTGGAATTAGATATGAGCATTTCTCACTTTTTCATAACAAGATATCAATCATTGGCATGGCCAAGTAATTTTAGCGCGTTTTTCACATGTTGTATTTTACAATAATGCAACTAATGAACTTTTTACTAACAGAAAGTAGTGTGTACTGTACCACTCCTCTAAATGTACCACTATCGAGCTGAAAAGAAATGATGACACAAATCTGTATTAACGATATAAAAAGCAAGAAATTTTTTTTCACACTTTTAGTTTTAAAAAAAACTATTTTCACTTTACACTATATATCTTATCACTTTATCACTTTTAGTTTTCAAAAAAACTATTTTCGCTTCACACTATATATCTTATCACTTTACTGTTTAAAAAAAGAATTAAATTAAAAAAGTAAAATCAGAGCCTTTTATACTTGTTTTCTGAACTTTATTTGTAAAGATTTCCTCCAAAAAATGCAGGTAGATTTTTTTAAAAAAACTTTTTGCAAACAATAAATTTAATAGGTAAATTTTGAGAAAATTTTGTTATTAACTAGCGAAATTCAGAAAAATTTATTGGAAAATTCGGGAAAACTATGGGAAAATTTAAATATGATTCGTCTCATCTGGGGCACAAATGCGACCAAATGCTGAAAACCCGAGGTCAATCGGTTAATTATTGGCTGAGAAAAAAGGTACGACAAAATATGTAACGAAGACGAGGATGAAGACGAAGACGAAATTTGCGTTCTAATAGCGCTTTTTTTACACTACGTGAAAAACGCGCTAAAAATTCATTTTAGCAGTTTGAAATGAAGATTGTAATACTGCTGTGCCAATATGAACTCGAGTCTAAAATTAAAGTGAAGTTTAAAGCTATGAATTCTTTGTTCTCTGAAATGTAAACTCTTTTTTCACATATGTTAATTTTTTTATCTAATGGGGCAACTAAGCCTTTGCAGTCACAAGTCCCCAACTGGGAGAGCCATTTCGTGGAGGTGCCATCTATAGTGGTGGTTCTTGCTACTAAATTTTGACGCAAGAATTTATTCAATTCAAGCTCTCGTTGGATGCTAAATATTGACGCGATATAATTTTCTCGAGAGATACAGAGCGAAATTGTTACTCAGGGTATCTTTGACATGCCACATAATCATATGACATGTAAGCCTATGATTTTCGCATCCAGAAAATATATCGACTACTGCCGGGACCAAACCCGCAACCTTAGGATTACGAAAAGTGGGTGCGCTACACCTGTAAGTCACCGATCCGACCACATTTTAGAGTTTATGGTTTTCTCTTTATTCACACTCTCACAGTAAACGTATTATTAAAATTATAAATTATTATAATTTTAATATTACCTACAAACTATTATTTTTAAAAAAATCTATTTATAGGTTCTTAATTATAAATATTGAATTTATATTAATTTGTTTGGATTTGTTGTGGTGTATCTTTTCAGTTGATCGTTGTTCTACAAATACTCAGATACTTTGATGTCCCTAAATTAAAATTTTTTTGAATTAATTTGATACTAAATAAACAAGTTTATTCTAAATCTCTCACTAAAAATAATAGTGGCCACGGTAGTGAAGTGTTCAGAGTCGCGAACTCATGAGTCGTGACTTTTTGTCGAGTCGTGAATTTTTGGGTCTTACTACCTCTGTAGATCCTTTACGCAGAGGGGATGAGGCACGTTTAATTTATCGAGTCTCAAAGTCTTCTCGTTGAAATAGTGTGGAAATTTGGATAATGTAGTTGCCAGTGACGCCTTGAGACTGAAGTGGCACTTATCCGCTAGGACGGAACCCGCGACCTGTGAATTCACAAACACTTAACATACCACTAAACAAAAGTTAACACTCGTGTCCGTAGGCTGTTACTGGCTTATATAGATACCTCTACACTACTTTCTCCCTGTGAGTCGGTAGATAGGCGAACGAACGATACATTAGTAATGGAGAACGTGTGAGTTGTTGGTGGTGTTGCGTCAAGTGAGTCTGACGACTTTTGATGGTTGGATCAAGTGGGTCTGATGGCTTTTTTATTGCTCTTCTTGTGGGTAAATATCGCCATAACAGCTGCGCGAAGGTTGCGTTTTTTCTTAGTTTCTTTCTTCGAGTCATTTGCACCAATGTGGATAGGCGCTACAATGCCTTGGGCCCTTGATACAAAATGTTACCTCACATGCAACTATTAAAAGCAGACAACAAACTCGTACATTTAAATATTTCAAATATTTGTACAAACGGAAACCCTTAACAAATAAATGTGTATGACTCACAATCTCACAAACCGGTTAGACCAATTGCCGCCTTTTGGCCATGGGAGTAATAATGGCTTATGGTGGTAGGCCTAGACCAAGACAGGAATGACGGATGTGACGTAATAATGCAGTCTTGCCACTGTTGTCAATTAGCATATAGATCGAAATCACCACATTTTCCGATAATATATATAGGCAGTGGTGTAAAGTATACCCCCGCAACCCTCACATTATTGGGTCCCAGGGACTCTAGGGGGCCCAAAGCCTTACTGACTCTAAGTACCTATTTAGACGGGGCCCAAAATCTGAGTTTGCAGTGGGGGCCTAATATTATCTGTTATACCACTGTATATAGGAATAACATTTAACGATGAAAATTATTCTGATCATGATCTTATTCAGGCCGAGTCCAGAACGAGACGAGGCTATCTTCCGAGACCCTGGGCTCGGGCCCAGCTGGCCCATACCATGAGACGTCCCTGGTAGTTGCGGCTCATATATCACCCACGTCACTCAACTGAGGAGCAAAATTACAAATAAGCCCTCATATTGCTCCTGAGTGCTGTGTCAATAAACAATAAGAACCAAGTCATTTAGTATTATGAATTAGCACTAGTGTTCCATAAATTTCTGTATTTAAGCAGCGTTTAACATATTTGTTTTCCCTTATTTTTTTCAGATTTCAAGCACTTTAATGGTCTCCCTCCCCCTTTTTTTTTGTTCAATTCCCCTATAAGCTCACTTTATATATTTATATCTTTACCTTGTTCAAATTTTCAATCGTTAATAAAATACTTTTATTCATTCAATCAGGTTCAAATAAATTTTTTAAACTTGCAGGGGATGTTTCACTCAAAGTTATGCAATAACACTCAAAGTTAATACGGTTTTTAAAAAATATTAATTAATAAATTTAATTTAATTAATTAGAGGTTTTAGACGGCAACTCAAGTTCATCTCCATTGTTGTAACAATGTAACTGTTAAAACAAGAACAAAAGTTGGCGTCGAATACCGGTTTTACAGCCAAAATAGCCGAAACGAGTGTGCATTGTTACAACAATGCAGACCCACAAATCAAGCACTTTTTTTCAATTCCTACTATTTTAGTTCACTCTATCTCTCTCTATATATATATCTTGTTCAAATTTTCAATCGTTAATAAAATACTTTCTTTTCATCCATGCAAAGTAGGAATTGACTTAATTTTTTTATATTACTTGTTTTTATTATAAACCCCTCCGTTCGCCTGAAGCTGGTTATAGTGATCTGATTCAGTTGGAGGCAAATCTTCAAAACAAACTAGATAAAAATAAGATTTCTCTCTCTTTCTCTTTCTGAGTAACAAATTTCACTATATTTTTCTAAGGATACTTCGCAAGAATACACAATCCAATTTCTGCATTCCTAAGCCTTAAAAATTCCATTGAATGAAATGAGTTTTTCTCTCATTCGGGAACTTTCTATTTCAGGTAGCAGCATCATGGATACTATCAAAGATGAAAGTCCTCGAGGGTCAGAGCACGAAGATGAGGGTAAAATATCCTCCGCCGCCATCCTCAAAGAGAAATTTAAGCCCTTTAGGTAAGTATGCAGTTTTCCTTTGCATTTCAAAACATTTTAATATTTGAATCAAACCACAATCTTTTTTTCTTTTTTGCTTAGGAACGCGTGATTCGAGCAATCACATATCTCACGGCTCTACCCCTCTTAATATAGCGAAACACTCGTGCCCTTTTTTTTACTTAATGCCACCATTTTTCTCTTTTTTCTCATTAAAAATTCAATTTTTGCTTCGTTTTAAATTGATTTTCATTCATGCAATTCAAGTAACTATGTAGTTTTAACTTGGTAGCTATTAGGAGTTACCTAGATGTTTTTTCCGTAAATATACGGATTTGTTCACTGAAAAGTCGTGGCAAGATGAGGGGTTAATAATTCGTTTTCTTTGTTAAAAAATAGTCTGTTTTATCTCATTGATT
Source organism: Trichonephila clavata (assembly GCA_019973975.1). NCBI lineage: Eukaryota > Metazoa > Arthropoda > Arachnida > Araneae > Nephilidae > Trichonephila > Trichonephila clavata. The sequence goes on along the minus strand of BMAO01026873.1, from coordinate 40,327 downwards.
TTTATATTATATTTTGACAATAAGAGTGCTCCTGTGCTTAAAAAAACCTTTTAAGCCTAATCTAAACAATTAAAAAAGATTCTGCATTTATTTTTTACGATTTGCTTTTTTTTACCAGATTGCAGATGATTCTACATTTTTGTATAATTCATTACTTTTACTAAATGTAAAAATTATAATTTTTAATATCAACAATTGCCAATATTACCTTAACAACCAGAAATTATAACTGAAAATTCGCGTATATCTTGACAAATTTTTCAACTGAATGTTATATATGAACTGGGAAAACACACAAGGCGTGAAAGCTTTTTATCAAAAAAGTAAAGAAAGTTACTCAAATCAATATCACCTGATACAATTTTAAAGAATTCTTAGTCATTTAAATAATGTTTTAGTACGTAAGTATTATCACAACCTATTGGCAACATAAAATGAAACGAAGCATATGATTGCCAATTCAGCATATAAGACACATGCGAAATTGGGGTTTCCAAATTGGCGAGTTATCTTGAACGTTGGCATTGTTGCGATGGTACGCAAGCACCATTTTTCATTTATATGTCTTAATGTATCTCATAGAGCCGTGGGTAGCTTTGTGGTTAGACCCTCGGGCCTGGGTTCGATACCCGATTCCACCAAATACCCCCGAGTACATATGAAGTACGTGCTCGTAAATCAGTGAGTTTGAAAGTCCTATGTGCGGTCGCAGTAGAAACCACGGGTGCGAGGTGCTGGAGAATATTTCTCTCCTCTCTAGCCCATGCCTAAATTGGGGAGGTGGAAATAGGTTTCGTCGCCATCTATCATGCAGAAATCCAACCTGTCTCAGGCTCTGGCAAATTTCCTTCCTTCCCTTCGCGAAGGACACGACAACAGTAACGATGAATCTCATTAAAAAATGCATTAAATTTTTTTGATAGATGTTTGCATTACTTTGTAGAATTCTCTTTTGCTTTAATAGATAAAATAAGCTAAATTTTTCTCAGTTCTATCAGTTTTAATTATTCTTCTGAGTGTATTTTTCATTTTCCAAATTTGGTACAGCAACTATGTTGAGAACGGAGTGAACTTCATTTTTTTATTCTTAGTTTTAGTGTTCTTAATTGCAATCAACGAATAGGACGGAAACGGGCAGCACAATAATGCGAATTATTACTAATTGGTGATTCAGACTCACTGAATATTAGATAGACAAGACTAATTTAAACACTTAAAAAACCGATTGCGATGCGTTTCCTTTTCACAGTTTAGTTAACATTAACAGTTAAATAACGTATGTAAGGAACTGTAATAAGAATTCAATATCAGACGATAATATTATATACAGTAATTGATGCTATAGCTGGGGCTGTACGCACATTATCATCATCTGCAACGAATTCTTCAGATGATACAGTAGGAGCGTCTGATAATACAGAAACTTTCTCAAACATTTCATTTAGTATCGGCTCAGTTTCAATAGCCTGCTTCTCCTAGAAGGGATATCTTCCGTGTTAACCGATATTTCATCTTAAGCGTATTTTACTGTATTTTAAAAATTGATGTAGAATAAGTAAGTGAAGGTATTAAAAGGTCCTCAAGGAGCGCAATTGGAACGGTTAAAAAAAGAAGTGTAAGTGGAAATCTTTCGATTTAGATTTGAAGATCAAAATACCACTTAAAAGCTGTATTCGATTCCATTTTTATTAAACTGCCTTTAGACTTTGTTTATAAGCGCTTAGTAAAAAATTGAGTTAAATAATTTGACCTTGAAGAGGATGTCTCAGGGAAACTAATAAGTATAGTATCCCTTCTACATTTATGTAATTTATTTTAACAGTTTACATGTGGTGAGTTTATTGCCATGACCTACTATGAATAATTGTTTTCTCCAGGTGGCCTTTTGGATATTTTTTTACATAAGCGTCTATTTTTGCCTGCCGTTACTATCTGTGCAGGAAATTAAATAATATTAATACGGATATAAATTAAAATAATCCAAAAGGAAGATTTGATTTCATATATCAGTTTTATTTCGAACGGAGATTCATTCAAAATAAATTCATTATCAGATAAAAGTTTACCAAACAAAAAATAAAACGAAACATTGTAAATTAAATTCAGGATATTTTACTGCCTATTTCAGCAATCACAAACCATTATCAGGCATGTGATTAAAAATAAAATATATGAGATGAATAAAAAATTAAATTAAACGCATTTGTATGTTTTTTCTTGTTAAAACAATGGATGTTTTCTTCACACGAAAAATGTTTTGAAGAAAACAAAGCTTTGTTTTTCCGTTACATAATATATATATGTTTATTGATAGTTTATTTTGAATGATTTATTCCTATTCTGTTACCCTCGTATATTAAAGAGATATTTATTATATCCATTGTTCGCGACATGCGTACACGAAACACTTTATAATTGGTCAGACAAGAACATTCAAAGTCTTTCATAATTAAAATATACTGCGTGATAGTAAAAAGACAACACTATAAAATGGGAGCAACAAAACAAAATATGCAAATCGAGAGGTAAGGACAAGCCCTCCGAAATATATAAATGATTCAGATCGCGCAAGCTGTCTATGAAAGATAAGCAATATACCAGGGGAGAAAACAAAACAAAACAATCATGGTTTTCTGTTGGGGATGAGGAAGTCATAAGTGTAGTTGCTTATGGTCTAAAGAGAAACGTGTCGCAGCTGGGATCTCAAGTTTTTGCCAAATAAGGCAGTTCCAGCAAACAAATGAATTCACGAGACATTATCTGTGGTCAAACTCTGAAGAGAACTTTGGTTCTCGTAAAAATCATACACGTATCCATGGTAATAAAGATGGTTGGATAAACAATACATTACGTGCTCAGAGGATGCCTTTGCACGAAGAATGCCAGCAAGTGTAGACCGACATAGCCACCGTGGCAAGCGTTTAAAGCTCAGTAATTCCGTTTCAAGCGAGTTGTTGTAACGTGTACAAAACACGTTGTGAATACTCGCTGACTAAATAGTGCCGACTCATGCTCACGGTATTCTATAGAAATTTTTTGTTGACAAAGTAGCACAGCGGGTTTTCTATTTACAATGCTGCCAAGATAACACTACGCGCAAAAAGAAATTACACAGTCTCGCGTGCTTTGTGAAGACTCGCACTTCTATTTCAACATTGACAATCGCTATGTATGAGTCTAACATCAACGTGGTAAAAGGTCGATTTCGATCACAATTGCTAAAAAGCCACACCATGCGACAACTTTGTATCATTGCTTCTAGCAGTATCGGTTACGATATTCGGTCACCTGTGATCCTCATTGAAGTTGAAGGCCCTATGAGGACCCAAAGATATGTAGAGGACGTGCTAAAGCTAATAAGGCTAATTTTCCATCAAGATATATTCAACATTAATTATTCGCAGGATAACCCCAGATAGCACAAGATAGCGTGGAAGAAGGGCACAGAATTGAGTCCCTCGACAAGTCTTGCTTTGGTATTAGCAATGGCAGTCGACTAATCCAATCGTAACTTCGGATCGGCGCATTACACTACATTAGAGCATCATGGTTTGAGATCATTGTCTAAGACTGATATTCATTGCTGCTCCTGATTAGTGGCAAGTTAATAATTCATCGATATATAGACGGCGTGCTGTAGCCGGTAGCACTACCCTTCTTTCAGGGGCAACCCAAGTCTATTTATCTAAAAGGTAAACCTCGATCATTTATGGTACACATCATCCAAAAAACCTTGCCGGATATCCACAAATGCTTTCTTAGCAGCCATTGTCTCCTGAGCTTTCTCATATCGAATACATTTGGATTTATCTGTCGTTATTTGCTTAAGCTGTTACCACCAAGCTCAAAGGATGAACTGTGGTATTTGTTAAGAGCGACTGATCATCCATCATTCAGCCTTCAAAACTACACACTCATTGACACTCTTTCACAACTGTCGCTACCCGTGCAGCAGTTTTCTGTAGACGATAACCTAGCACTGATCACCTCGATACTGTAAATTGCATTGAAAATAACATCTCTTATTATTCAACGTTGTCTCTCTCTGTCTACCAATTTTCATCATTTCCTATGGTGTTGCCCTTACATTGCCACATGGTTTGGAAACCACAGTCACTCATGTTGCGATTGATATCTTTATTTTATATTTATATCATATCTTAACGATAACTGTCACAAGTCTTTTCCGTATCAGTTTTTATGATAGTTAATTTTTTCGTATGTTTCCATGATCATTTCAGTCGTTTTTAAAGATGTCCTCCCCCATGAACTTCATTCGCTCTTGAAATCAGTACTGTTTAGAAAAATGTTAGGTTTTTGATGTAGAAGTAACTATAGAACTCCACCATGTCCGAAGAATCAGTAAAACTATTTTCAACAATAGCTTTACTTACCATTCCATATTGATAATCTTAAACAAAAGTCACAAATCAGTAGGTGATTTGAGTTGAATTTCGCAGAAAGTTTGCCGTCAGATTTATATTTAGTGTTTTATATTCAATCGAGCTCATCGTGGTTGAGGGTGATTTTACAAGTACCGACTTAATTAAATATACTTGAGGAAATTTGTTCTTCATAAAAAGATGCATAGTACCAAATGAATTACTTATTTTTATATGTTTATTTCTGTCCTTTTTTGTAAGCTGTGCAAAAAAAGCTTTTTGCTAAATATACATATTATTGCTTGAAAATGAGTAAATTAACCCATTTTAAGTATTCGTGTTAAATATACTAACCTTTATCTTCGTGTTATGAAAACGAGTGTAAGAAAATGTTTTTCCTTTTTTTTTTGTGTGCCCCTTTTAGTATTTCAAATGCAAGTGTTCATTTCTTGCAAAAGTCAAGTGTCACAAATGCCATCTGAAGAACACTGAATGATGACAGAATTATTGACACACTCTTTCCAAAACATATGGATCATTTGGGGGGGGGGAGACAAGGAAACTAGAGCTTAGGCGCCTTAAAAACGACGAAATCTCATCCTGTCGTCTTTCTGGTATTATTTCCAAGGTCGTAGACAAGCAGCAAAACGGACGCGCAAATTACGGGTTCTGTCTTTTTATTTATTTATTAATTTTTTTTTTTACTTCTTTGAAGCGATGGTGTTCGATAGCTGTTGAATTTTGAGGAAAGAAGTGTACCAATAGAAAGAGACCAACTTTCCCTGTTGGCTCAAGCTTATTATTCCGCTTCAGGGTAGCTTTTTTTAAAAAAAAGTATTTCTCGTTAAATCCTGAGGAAGTTATGTGACCTTGACAAAAGGCATTCCTAATTGCGCGATCTATTTCCTCGTCCGCGCTTATTACCTCTTCCTAATAACATAACATCATTACAGTAAATCCCGCAATTGTGTGTATCAATTACAGACAGAGGCGGATGGTTTTCACGAAGGTCATCTTCAATCAATAACCAGTTCAATTGAATTTTAATTAATATTTTAATTAACTTGATTTTAATTGTATAGTAATCAGACTATCCGCTCTCAAAGCAGGACGAGTTTCTTAAAATAAAATTCACAACAGCCCTACGAGAAAGCATACAGTTTTTTTTTAATAAACCCCACAATTTATTGCGTCGCTTAGATCGATAAATTTCTGGACAAAATTATTTTTATTCTAGTTCAAAAATCAAAAATTGGTGATTTTTAACGGGTTTTTTTTTGCGTTGTTTTTGAAAAAGTTAGTTTTTGTAAAAATTGGCTGATTAACAAACGCGCTAAAACGTTATTCAATTTTCTTACTTGAAAACTACATATCTCCGTTAGTGCAAGAATCGTAATTCCGCAATAATTCACCTGGATAACTACCGTAAAATGCATAAAACGTAAAAAAAAAAAGTTACTTTAAACACGTAAAAAATAAGATCGAAAAATACGGGTGAGCTATATACGCTGGGTATAAAATGAGAGCTTTAAAAATAAGAAGAAAAAAAAAGATGAGCATAAATAGAAATGAGCTTCTATGTATATCGAAATACTATTTATTTAAAAGAAATAAAATTCCTTATGAATTTAAGGAATCTCAGTTCTAAAAGTATGCTATTTTTTTTTTCTAAAGCTTAGAATAATACCTCGAATAAATGATTTCAAATCATAAGAGTATTGCATACATACATTTCAAACTTCTTCGTAAAAATGAGTCACATTGTACACGCCGAATGTACCTAAAAATTAAAAATTGCAGCTTGAAAGTATAGGTAAGCGTTATACGGTGGTGCATGTTATGTGCCGGATTTTACGGTAAGTTGCAAAGTATACACAAAAGTGGCTTCAGCATTGAATTGAAGAAAAAAATTCTAAACAATACTAAGCAGAATGTGAAAAAAATCGCTTCGCGGTGCACAACATCATGATCTGTAATTTCAGCGTATCATGTGTTTAGTACATCTGGGACTTTTCGTCTTTGCGCTATACTGTAGCCTCATACATATACTCTTACACACATAAATATCTTAGATTAATATAGATTTATCTCTATATACACTAATTCTATAACAATGGGCTTCACGAGGTGTCTAAGCTCTCTAACTCGGGATTTCTTCTATTCAACTAAATCGGCACTTTCAGCAAGGAGCTGTAACACAATTGTAGGTCACTACCGATTAATATATTAATAGCATGGATTTTAATCGTGATAGATGATTGTGGACGATATTACCCCACATATTGATTCGTGTCAGTGATAGCATATAGACACATTATCAAACCAATATTTTAGAGTTCTTCATTCCGCTTGTGATGGTTGTATCTTGTTCAGTAAAGTAGCTAATTTATTCATTCCTTTTTAGTTGTCTTGTCTGTATACACGTAGTCTTATCTATTGCTTAGTTAATAAAAGTAAATTATTATTATTCAATTGTAATCATTTCGAGTTTTATTCAATCTTTTCTTCACCTACATGGCGCTCAGATCATCCTGGAAATTTAATCAATGAACTAAGTATTCACCTCGAATAACATGAAGAGGAGGTTTTCCAGCAATTCTTCCAATTCACGGGGATGTGAACGTAAATAAAAACACGCGAGACATATCTTTATTTAAAAAGCTGTTAAAAGGTTTTGAAGTGGCACTCTCATACAGAGGACAGAGCCCGCGACCTTCGGTTCCGTAAGCACGTTACATACCACTAGACCAAAATGATTACTCAAGTCTGGAGGCTGTTACTGGCTTATGCAGATGATACCTCTACAGTTTATTCCAGATTTAAAAAATAACAGAATCTATCTCTCTGTATAGAGTTTATTCTCGGGAGAAAACAATACTTTGTAGAGATTCCTTATACTCACCATAATCCCTACATCCATAATGGTTAAAGATTCTTCAATAGTTCTATTAATGCGACTTTCATTTACATACTGTTTTTGTAGATCCAGTTATCCTCACACAAAAATGGCATAATTAATCGAATTTATAATCAGTTTCAAAAATGTATAAGTATTTCAAATCTAATTTTATAGTTATATTCTCGAATTGATCATTATCTGGTACAGATTCTACTAAATACGCATATGTAAAATTCCGTTCATCTTTTTCTCCCAACAAGAAAAATGCTGCCGAAAGATGCGATTTATCATCAATAATGTATTTTGATTGGTGTATATTAGTAGTATTTTGTGTTTATTATGTTTGTTTAGAAGAATGCCACACAAACATATTATGGTCGACGAGATTTTACGCATATGTATCATACTTATAGAGTTTAAAAGTGTTTTTCTTAGCGATGATAACTGCGGTTGACGGTTAATCATGGTGGCCAGCATTGTCTCGGGGAGTAACGGAGAATTTTTTGGAACCCAGTTCAAAGTCAGGCTTTGGGTCCCTAGCCGGAATTTTCAAAGGACTGGAAAACCCTAGCCTTTGGGCATTCTAGAAGTCTGCCCCTCCCCTTCCCCCATTGGTCTCAATCTAGTTTTGAGGCTGCTAATGAATTACCGTTAAGTGTGGCTGATGCATATTGAATTAGTCAAAATTCAAATCTCACATTGGTGTAAAAAGGAAATTTGGAGAGTGTGAAACCACCTCAGGTATCATCTTCAGGGACGTCTTAAGGCATGGGCCAACTGGGCCCGGGCCCAGGGCTTCGGCTTCAATAAGGACCTCATCTCGTCCTCAGCCTTAAAAAGTCTTGAATTCGGATAATTTCAACGGTCAAATGTTATTTCCGGTTGTATTCTTCGTAAAACTGAGAATTTCGGACGATATATTAACTGGTTACATGTGAGGACCATGTGTCACCATACATTATTATCACTCATTCATTCAAAAGGCGTCAGTCGGTCCAGCCGGTTTGTGTAATTGTAAGTCATGCACATTTATTTGTTTCGGTTTATTGTTTATACGAGTTTTTGACCACGTGTATTATGTATTATCTACTTTTAATGGCTATAGGTAGGGCCTACATTTTTGTAGGGGCCCAGGACCTCAAGAAGTCTTAAGACGTCTCGTGATCCTCTTCCATTTACCTTGGTTTAAAATTATTCCGAGGTTCGTTGTTGTTAGCCCTCATAGATCTTTACATGGGCATTAACACTTAGCAATGATTCAAAGATAATATGTTTTTCTACTTTCTAAGATTTAATTGTTGCTAAAGGTTATTCTACATTTTCTAAAGTTTATCACTAATTACAATTTACTTGTTCCTGAAAGAGACCCAACAAGTGCACTACAAGCGTCATAATCAGTTTGAGAAAAACCAAATTATTATTCTCATAATAATGCAATTAAATTTTTACGTCGTCAATTATTTTAGACAGTCATTTATTCAGACGGTTCCATTTATATATATATATATATATATTGATAAAAATAAATAAATAAATAAAGCAGAAAGTCGAAATATATTCCTAATACAATGTTTAAAAATTTTAATACCAACAAATTTTAATTTACTCAGTGTGTTGAGATACATTATACATTTTCTTGTAGTTTTATAAACAAATAGGCTCCTAGCAACCACAGAAAATCAGATATGAAAACTAAATAAACACAGTTTAGGTTTATTGATCTTCTAATAGTTAAGTGGACATCATTGGCAAAAGAAATTCATGAGTTCAAGGCCAATTGAAATGTCTCAAACTCTTAAATTGACCAAACGCTCACAATATATTCAATTAAGTATAATTTTTGCATGTTATAAACTGATAGTTTTATTAATGTTGTACTCAGAAACAACAAGAAGATTATTCACGATGGACCCATACTTCCAAACAAAACAATATTACAATCTCTCAAATTTATCGTACATCAACTCCTCTTCTTGTCAGGTATTTAGGGCCACCGGGATTCGAACATATGACTTGATAGAAGAAATGCCAGCCATGCGATTTTGATTTTGACCACCGGCCGTAATTTATGCTGGTCTGCCAAGCGTTATTTATGACTGAAATATAATAGAATACATTTTAAAAAATGGCGAATGGAGTCCAAATTTTGAGAGACAAATAGCTGAATAACATTTTTATGAAACAACATAACTTATGCTGTAGTTACTTTTGAAAATCAATATATTGGGAAAAATATATTGTGCTCAGTTGTGCAATGGACTCAATTTATGACGGTCCCATGATGTATACAATCACGTGTTGTCCATTGGAATCAAAACTGACATTAAGCTCATGCTTGTAGTTCTATTTGTAAAATTTAGATAAAACTTCAGATGTGAAAATTATGTAAATTTGTTCAAATGTTAAGATTTTTCACAAAAACATTTTCAAAAATAAAAAAAAATCCTTATATCATACGCGTACTTTTAAATCAAGTGCATTTTGATTACCTATGTGTGTTATTGTCGTTCACAAATAAGTAATTTTTATAAATTTACGTAAAAAAAGCTGGCAACAGTAAAAAGCTGGTACTGATAGGTTTGAAATACGTGATTGCAGTTATCATGTGACTATGACGCCACATGAATTTAGCTCATTGCTTAAAACTATTCAATCACTGATTCTTAATTTTAAATAGCTATGAAACAGTCAATACTATAATGTAAGAAGTTTTGATTCTCTTTCTGTATCAAATACTACTTTCAAAATGAATGATACACCAAACATAATTCTTTAATAACTACATTATATATAAATATGGCGATTTTTTTTAAGCTGAGACTTTTCGGAGCCACCTGTAGATTGATCTAACACAAGAAATGGCACCAAACTCGGTATACGGATGACAAGAGACGTAGAATTTCGTGAAAAAAATTTAATTCTAAAAGTCACCGATAGGTATATTTATGGTGTTGCACAATTCAAAATTGTTACACCCCCCCCCCCCCAAATAACAATAAAGAATTCAAAGTAACAGGGAAGTGTGTTGCGTTTACAACAATCACACATTTCTCCGGCAGGGAATTCAACCTTATTCAGCAAGACCGTCGTTCTCTGAAATTGCAAACCTGCCTTCTCTACATAGTATTTCCTACGGCCTTGCATAACATGCCACACACACACACAAGGATTATTGCACACTATCTATGTGTCAACAACAGTATCTTTTAATCTTTGAAGACTACAGTCTACATGTTTCCATAACCCAAACTGCTGGTGTGGTGGCCGCATATGAAAGCATACGTTAGGAATTTTCTTTCATACCCGTATTTTATGTTGATTCTCGGTTTGATAAGTTACATCAGTACCATAAATGCCCCCATTGGTGATTTTATGAACTAAATTATTTTTAAGGATACTTGTATACATTTATTTGTCTCCATATTATGTTTGACATTGTGGCTGCTAGATCGAGCTCCAGATGGCTCTGAGTAGTGTCAATTTTAAAAAAAAACACCCTGTATATTAGGGTGTATCATGGTTACATGGAGAGAACAAATTATTATTTATCGGAAAGTGCCTATGTAGAAAAGATATTCTTTGGCAATGATACTCAACCTGCAGCCCACGGGTCGAATGTGGCCCACCGGTCTTTTCTGAGGGGCCCAGTCATAGTCCATTGCATTAAGAAATTCAATTTTTTAAGAATAATGTTCCAAAAAGTTTAGCGGGAAATTCTATCAATCAAGCAAGCAAATCTATCCATTTTGCTTACAATTTCCTCTTTTGATAGTATAATGTAAGCAAGAGGCTTGATTATGGATGAAAAAAATCGAAAATATCCCATAACTCAGAAAAAATGCATAAATTAAATATTTTTTGTGTGTGTTTGATGAAAAAAGTTAATATAGTATTAAAATGAAAGCCGAAAATGTTAGTTTTGATATTTTGATCAATTTTGCGTTACTTATATTGCTGTAGTCTTATAGTGTTTTTCCCATTATCCTCACGTTGTGGCCCGCTTAAAATACCTATCATATGTAAGTGGCCCGGCGAGAAAAAGATTGAGTACCCCTGTCCTATGGCATGGAGACTAGGAGAAAAATAATGAAAATAAATTTCAGAATTTATTATTGCCAATAAGGGATTAAATTTTCAAAAATTTGGAAAAAGACCTAATTTTAGTTAGATAATTTTAGACTCAAAATAAAATTACTTTTCTAAAAAAAACCATACATAATGATTATTGATAAGTGAATATTGAGTGGTGAATATTACAATATACATTACAGTATTTCAGAGCCCCAGCTCTCTTTCCCCACACCATCAAATCAGTCAGATCCAAGCTTTTTCCCGTCTTCCACTTTATCGTGCATTGTCATTACAAGAGTAGTTTTTTAAAATTTAATGTTAAAATAACTATTAAATGCACCTGATGCTTTTTTTCTTACTACTATGTATTTAGTAGTTATTGTTAAAAAGTACTAATATATTTTTTGCTTTCATTTAATAAAAATTATACGACTTTTTACTATAAAATGCTCAAATATCCTAACTTCTTTCCCCTCGTGGAAATACTTAACATAAAAATTAATTTTTTTTCCATCTTCTACGTACCAGACAGCATCTTTTCCGCATGGGTAGATTTTTATTTTTCTCACAAATATTTTCGATTTACGTATTATTTATGAAACTTTTGTTGTTTTTCATTATAATAATTATCTTTTATTGTAATTTCAGTAAGCTCTTTGAACATTATTACTATCATAAAATTATACAAATAACTAGCAATTCTTAATGAGAACTGGAGGCTTTTGTTAGATGAAGTATTTTTTTTTTCTTTTAGTGCTATTTAGTTCGTTAATTTAGAAGCATTTTATCACGTGAGATTTTGTTTTCCCAACACAATTTTTATATTATTAATATTTTCCATGAGAGAGAGACTATTAAAATTTCGCTCACTGTCGTAATTGTGTGTGGTCTATGCAAGTGTTTTTCTTTTATTCAATGCTGCAGTTGCAAATTCATTTGTTCCTCAACAAAAGTTTATTTTTAGGTAAATGCATTTATTTCGACAGTTGAATGGTACTTATGTATGGTTGACGTCACAAAACAATTGGTTGAAGGTAATTAGTGCTCGAAGCAAAAAGACGTATCCTTCTTAACGAGCCACAGCGCAGACAGATCAGACAAAATAAATAATTCAAATGAGGGTTTACGATGCAAACAATCTGAAAATAAAAACAGAATTAGCTTAAACAGGTTTTATGTCTATGCAATTTATTTTAAATAAAAGAAAATATTTTAGATAAATATCAAAATCAGTTTGTAGAGTGTCATGAATGTCTGCAATACGACTAAGTGCTGGTTTATCCATTGGGCACCAAGGGCCGCGAGGCCCGGATACTTATAAAAAATTTCGATCCACAAGTACCAAGGGGACTTGTAGATCTTCTGCACCCAGGGCCCGAAATGAGCTTAAATCGGCACTGAATACAACTATTCATGTATGAATATTTTAAATTGTGTGTTTTTTCAAAGAATTCATTTTTATCTTTTTTAGTTTACTTGGTAAAACTGGTTTCCAGATTTTGAAACGGTCTACATCTATTTACTAGTTTATAAAACACTTTTTATTTAAAAAAAATTTCTAAGCACTTGATGTTTTGTTTCCTTGACACGTATAAAAGCATAACTTTACCAATCATCTAGTTTTATTTTTCCATATAAATGAAACTTGCCTTTGCAAATATCTTCTTTATAAAATGTACTGTATACATTCCAACACAGAGTTATGTTTTTATAAACAATCGTTCTTTTGCAATTCGAATCATGTTTTAAGCCTAAATAGGCTTAAAAGCAAAATTTCTTGCTTAGATCAAAGATTTTGTTATGCCTAAACATAAAATCTTAACTGTCATAAATCTACTAGTGAACTCATTTCGATTAATATTTTTTTTTCATTTGTATCTTTCTTAAATTTAAGTGTAGCTTATTGCAGTTTTAGAACATAAAATATGTGACACCAAAAAAATTCACAGTTCAAATTCTCTTGAGATTTTGCATAGATCTTTTTATAAAATGCACTGGTGATGCACATGATTATTTTCGCCAACATCTATGAACTTACAATTTATTGGGTATAAGTTGACGATTTTGGGGCAGTTTTTTAAAGACTTTCAACAAAAAAAAAATTCTGAATAAAAATTATTTTTAGGTTGGCTTTTTGTTAACTAATATTTGACGAAAATATCCTCACAATTAGTAAATGTGTCATGGAAACAAGTGAATTTATTAGCAAGGACTATTTTGTGTCAGTGTGTGTAATATACTCGCTTTAAAGATGAATAAAAGCACGTGTAGGACGTTGTCAACAGCAGTCGTCCCTCGACTGCCAAAACTGACAAAAAATGTGGTAGATGTTGTCCTCTGATACCACACCTTAAAGGACTCGTTATAAATTGAATGTTGGCAAGGAGAATAACCGGTGTCAACAATATGCTTGAGATGTATTATTCAAGCCTATATCGCAAGTACAAGAATGTTCAATGAATTCTGATATTTAACATTACTTTTTAATCGATGAATTTTATCAGTGGGTAACGGAGAATATTAGTAGGCCCCCTGGAAACTCAGGTTTTGGGCCCAAACCCAAATACGTACTTTGCGTCAGTCAAGCTTTGGGGCCCCTAGAGTCCTTGGTGTGGTTGTTCGTTACGCCACTGGATTTTATACCAGTTGACTATTTTTTGTCCAAATTATTACATACATTAAATCCGGGGTGGGCATTAAGTCGATCGCGATCGACCGGTGGATTGCCAAGACATTTTGGGGTGACCGCCTTCACAAACACCTAATAATCTTTTTATCATACGAAGGTCTGAAAATACCATATTTATTCAAATCTAAGATGCCATCGATTCTGAGCCACGCCCCCAAATTCTCAACAAGATTTTGCGAAATTGAAAAACAGTCCAAAATGTGGTTTATCGATATCCAATTTTAAGAATTAAAAATAAATTTAAAAGGAAAACTAGTAAGAAAGGAATAATTAGTTATTTTAACAGTATTAAAACTTATAAATACATCCATGAGGCTGTAATTGCTCTAAATACCCCATACAACACATCTTTTCCCCTTTCGATTCCAAGTTACGCCCGATTTTCAGTAGCATTAACATTGGGGGAAAGTGTGGCTTAAATTCGAGTAAATACGGCATTTTAAAAAATTCGAATCCTAAGAGAAAATTTCGTTGAATAGAAAACTGCACTTCGCTATCTGGAGGCTTATTTTACGAAGAAAATCGGTAAATGTTCTTGGTTAATGGAAAAAGTTCGCAAAATAGAGAAATTCGTAAAATGGAGGTTCGACCCTATTGTTTACTTTCCTTTAGCTCACTGCTCCTACCCCACTGGGTGGATCGCAACAACTAGAAAAAATTAGAAGTAGCCAGTACCCGGAAAAGTCTGCTTGCCTCTGCATTAAATGGTCTCGACATCTTTAAATAATATAATAAATTCCGTATGATTGCGACCATGAAAGTTCTCAGTATTGGGTATAGAAGTTGCTCAATAGTTAAAGATAGCGGGTATGTGTATGTTACCGTTAAAGCTCGGAAGTTGTTAATGGGCAGCTTACCTAGCTTATCTGCAGCTTAACTGATTTGATCCATTAATGCGCGGAATCGACAGCCTTCCGCGTTTTAACTAACTAATCTTCACGTTAGTGTGTGGTTACCGTATCTTTAAAGTTCAAAAGTTTGTTTCTCTCAAGGTTTATAATTAGGGATTCTGCTTGAACTTTTTGACTCGTCCCAGAATGCAACATTTTGCAACAGAGGAGCAAAGACAGCAAATGTATTTGATAAAAGACTTTTTTAACTAATTTATAATAAACTTAATTATGACAACCAGTATCATCTGGAAACAAATCAAATGTGACTGCAAATCTAAATGTGCCACAAATAAGTGGGCTTGTAGGAAAAACCTCAAGTGTCACCAAAAATTCAAAGTGTCACCAATTTTTAGATTGCACTAATAAGAAAGCATTATTTTATCATATGCTTCGCAAATTCATTTCTTTAATTGTAATATGTTAAACCGTTTAATTATTTGTGTTTTAGTATTTCAATACAATGACGTTTGATTCTATCAACTAATTTGTTGTTTACTTGATTGTATTAAGAGTTTTCCTTACATATTGAAAATTAAATAAAATTATGTCAATTTCCTTAATTGCAGGAATATTCAAAACCTTTTGATCTTTTGTATTGTTGTTTATCAATTGATTGTTGATTGATTTTATTAACTATATTGTTGACTGTTCGACTGTATTATCCTGATTAATTAGATATAAAAAAATAAGCAACAGTTAATTTAAGCGTACAGAAACTTTGTTACACCAACGATTTTTTTTTCACTTAAATTAGTGTCCGGTCGGTAATGTGAAGATTAACGTTTGTCTAGTAGTTAATGTGAAGATAACGTGATTGATTTACTGAATGAAATATAATTTTCCGCACTTTAACAAATCATCTTAGTTAATGTGCATATTACCTAACTAACCTGCAGATTAACTGCACTCTGTGCAATAGCGATAATACGCTGGCGGGGAAAAAATCCAAACACCAAAAATGACTTTAGTTAGATAAACGAAACTTGGTAGGCGTGTTTGTACATCTGCGAGATGACATCGGTTCAAATTTCGCGCATAAGTGTGGCACTAGTAGTACCACTCAGAACTTAGAAGCCATGGTTGCTATAAATGCATGCTGTAAAGTTCGTGAGCGTTATTTTTCTGTGAAATCTGACGCATTGAGTTGATGTTAGCTAAGAATGCCTTTATAAGAAGACGTGGAAGCCATTATCAGCAGCTCACCGAGTTTGAACGAGGTCGCGTGACAGGGCTACGAAAAGGTGGATTTTCTTTCCGGGATATTGCAGAAAGTCTTGGCCGGAATGTATCCACTGGGCATGATTGTTGGGAGCAGTAGTCAATGGATGGTACTGCTTCAAGAAGACCGGATTCCGGCCGGTCACTGGCACTACTGAGAAGGAAGACCGCCGTATTCGGCGTACGGCTGTGGTGCATCGTACTGAGTCTGCGAGAAAATTTGAGCTGCAGTTGGTTTCACAGTGACGCAACGAACTGTTAGAAATTGGTTACTTCAAGGACAGCTCCAAGCCAGGCGCCCTGTAGCATGTATTCACTGACTCCAAGCCATTGCCGTTTGCGACGACAGTGGTGTCAAGCCAAAGCTCATTGGAGACGGAGGCGGGGATCTGTTGTGTTTTGTGATGAAAGTAAGTTTTGCCATGGTGCCAGGGATGGACGTGTGTTGTTTAGAAGGAGGCCAGAGAACGCCTGCAACCAAACTGTCTGCGGCCTAGACACACTGGATTACATCTGGAGTTATGGTCTGAAGAGCACTCTCGTGATTATCCCAAACACAGTGACTGCAAATTTGAACATCAGTCTAGTTATTCAACTATAGTACTGCCATTTATGAACAGCATTTAAAGGGAGTTTTATGACAGGATAACGCTCACCCTCACACTGCTGTTGTAACGCAACGTGCTGTACATTTGCATGCAAGATTACCAGATTTGTCTCCATTCGAGCACGTATGGAATATCATGAACCACAACTCCAGCATCATCCACAGCCATCATTGACTGTCCAGTATTGACACAACAATTACAGCAAGCATGGATCTCAATACCACAAGGTGACATTCGACACCTGTATCACACAAAGCATTCACGCTTGCAGGTTTGCATTCAAAATTCTGGAGGTTACACGGCTGTTAATGTAACAGCATTTCACATTTAAAACGTATTTTCTTGAGCTTAAATTAACCTGCGATCTTGAAAATTTAATCAATTAAATATGTTAACTAGACAATTGCATTGTCCAAATTTCATTACTCTACAATAACTTTTTCTTAGTGTTGGAATTTTTTCCCGTCGGTGTATATATATATATATATTACTAGAGTCTAATATGGAATACTAGAGTCTAATAATTAGTGCTCATTCCATTAAGGAAGTCCGGCACATGCCTTTTTGAAAAATGATCGATTTTGATTCTTTTTTATATTTTTGAAACGTTCAAACATATTTCTGCTTAAAATGATAATGATATATGTAAATACAATATTTAGAAGTATTTTCAATTATTTTTTAAAAGGAAGCCACTTTCCTTGGGGCGTGACAGGTGCTCCTCTAGGCACTTTCTTTCATCATGCTTAATTTTTCGATGACAGCGCGATTTGTTTTGTATACAACTAATATAACCTTTTTTTTACACATAAATAAAACGATTTTTCTTTGAAGAAAGGAAAAGACAACTCAACACAGTTATTTTTTTTTCGTTTGGTTTGTTGTTAAATGGGATTATTCTTGCTTGAACTTGCTAATTGTGAATTCTAATTTATTTATCCAGATTTTTTTTCTGTTTAATCCACGTTTTACATTAAATTATTTATTAGTATTTTATTAACGACAAAAACTATAGGGAGATCTAAAAAATACTTAAAAACTCAAAAATGTCGACGTTCAAAAAATGAATGCTCAAAATGTTCCAGCTATCACATCAGACAGCACAGAAACTGTTATTCAAAGTGCTTCAAAACGAAAACTTATTTCAAACAACAGTTTATATGAAGATATGGAAGGAAGTAATGAAAAAAATGTTTTAATAGAATTAAATTTATTGAATAAAGCTTTATTGAATTTTGCTGTTTGTAAAAACTGTGGCCATTCTATCTCATTGGAGGCTTCTAAAAGAGATGGAATTGTGTATTACATGGAACTTTGTTGTAGTTTTTGCGCAAAAAAGCATGGTTTCCATACGCCAACTAAATTGAAGAATAAAAATAAACTTTTCCACTCAAATATCAGATTGGTATTTGCTTTCAGATCTATTGGAAGAGGTCGTTCAGCTGCAGAAACATTCTGTGAACTTATGAACTTGCCATCTCCACCTGAAAAATTCCGTACTTATACAGAATTGTTGTTCGACTCTTCTAAATTTACCTGTGAAAAATCAATGAGAAATTCTGTTGAGGAGGCAACACGAATAGAAGGTAGCCGTGGCATTGCTGTTGCCTTAGATGGTTCATGGCAGAAAAGAGGATACCAGTCCTCAATGGTATTGTTACAGCTACGAGTGTCGATACTGGAAAAGTTATTGACTTTGAAGTGTTTTCGAAACATTGTCGGTGCAAAACTGCATTTAATTCTGTTCATGAACCATCATGTATTGCCAACTATAGTGGAACAAGTGGAGGCATGGAAGTGAAAGGTGTAACGGCGATATTTGAAAGATCCGAAGCTCATTATGGCATTCGTTACACAAAATATTTGGGTGATGGAGATTCAAGAGGTTTTTCATCAATACTTGCCCTGAATCCTTATGACACTCAAGTGGAAAAATTAGAGTGTGTTGGGCATATCCAAAAGCGTATGGGTACCCGTCTTTTGGATCTCAAAAGAAAAAACAGAGGAAAAAATTAAGTGATGGAAGAAGCCTAAGTGGACGCAACCGACTCACCGACATTTTAATTTCCAAAATTCAGAGGTATTATGGTATGGCCATTAGAAAAATTATCAATGATTTATACAACATGAAAACTGCTGTTTGGGCTGTTTATTTCATCTTTTATCTACAAATGAGAGCCCTCAACATGGATTGTGTCCCTCGGGTACAAATTCATGGTGCAAGTTTCAGAAAGCAAAAGCTGAATTTAACGAAAAGCATTATGATCATAAAAAACATACCCATGTGCCATCTTCCCTCATGAATGAAATTAAGCCAATTTTTAGAGATTTAGCTGACCCTAGGTTATTAAAAAAATGTCTACATGGAAAGACTCAAAACCAGTTAATAATACCATATGGTCAGTCATTCCAAAATCTACGTTTGTGAAGTTAAAAACTCTAAAATTAGGGGTAAATATGGCAATTGCACAATTCAATATGGACCATGTAGCCAAATTAATCATTTTAAGACATTGTGGTATTAAATCAGGTTTTAATTGTGTGTCATGCCTTAAAAAATTAGATGCACGTAGGATTCGTGTAGCCAACGAAAGCATTTTGAGATACAAAAAAAAGGCTAGATTGCTAAAAATAATGAAAAAAAAGAAAATTAGAAGAGTCTTTTGTAGAAGCAGAGGGCAAAGAAAATGTTTCATATGCTTCTGGAAAGTATTAAAAAGGTAAATCGTCAAAAATTACAAATTTTACTTTAAAGCCTGTTTTCTCAAAATGCAATATTTTTCCCTTTATGTACTTTTTCTCAGAAACTAATTAATGTAGGGTCCTCAAATTTTCAGTAAGTATATTTTCAACATGTTTACACATTTTAATGGAGGGGATAAGATATATCTAGCAAACTTTTTAGATAAAGCTTTTTAAGCTAAATTTTAGGGGGGAAATAGGACATTTTTTAAAAAATTCATAATTATTTTAATTTTTAGTAAAAAGACAAAACCCTCCATTAAAGTCTTATTGATAGTACATATAACCTACTGTAAAAATTTCATCTATGAGAAGCAAGTAGTTTCTGAGAAAAAGGTACATAAACTTACGTAATTTAACATGGGCTCCTATGGAAGTGCCGGACCCCCTTAAAGATTAATGCAATAACGAGAAATATTTGCTCATTGAATGTAATTGCACCTTTAAATCCATACGTGTTATACGGAGACCAGTAAAATATGGAGAGCCAACTCAATTTTCATCCTTGTCGAAAGTCCCCTTTAAATGCTTATTGTCTTGATTCATAATTGTTCATTATAGACAGAAAATTATTTTTAAAATGAAACAACACAGATTTGATTGAGTTTAACACCTTCTATATAACAGAAAGTTCATATAGATCGCGTTAAACTTTTCCACTTAAAAATCTTTTATTTATTTATCTGCAAATTGTCTCTCTCTCTCTCTTTTACTTTTATCCTCAAGATAGAAATTAAAACAGTAAACATGAATAAAAAATGGGGAAAACAGAATTTTACAACTTATTTTTTCGAAGTGGCAAGTGAATGGAGTATTCTATTATATTGCAAAGTTGTCTTAAAAACATATCCACCTTTTCGTGCAGCTGTTTTTTGTCACTCCTTCCCAACAATTACATCAAATTAAGTTTACATAAGAGTTTTAAATATGAAAAGACAGAGAAGTCGGAACCAGTTTTGCATAGAATAAGTTTTTTTTTTATTCTTTTCTTCAATTTCAATCGAAAGAGGACTTTCCAGAATCAAAACAGTGAAAATTATTCAGCTTTTTTCTGTCATTTTATACGTAAAAACCCTTCTTTGCTCTCGCTATCTGTTGCTAACTTCATGATTTTTTATTCAAAATAGTTGTTGCCAGTTTACTGAAGGATTTGGAACAAAAAGAGGTGTCTCAATGTTGCATCTTCTAAGTCGTAACATTGCGGCACAGGGAGAAAATTATGAGGTGTTATATAAAAATTAGAAACTATTAAACGTGCGTGTGTGTGAATGATTTTGCATTCGTACAACCAAGCTTACCAGATATGAAAAATAATAAATATTTTTTCTATGGTCGCAGCAGTGATTGATCGTACAATTATACAGTTTTTATCGGCTCAGAAATGTTTAGCTAAGTGGACCTCAACGCTGTAAAATTATAGTTGAAATCTCTTTTACGTAAGTATGTATTTCGTTATTTGGGGTAACTATATTTAAGGTTTGTGCGTTATATTAAAACCAATATTAATACTGTATTTTGATTTCATTATCCCGTAAAATCACTTTATTTTTAGTGCTCCTAATTTCTGCCTCAATAATCTTATAATTTTTCAGGTGTAAAATATTGTCCATGTTTCCTTATTCAAAAAATTCGTAATTTCATACATTATAGAGCAAAGTAGGTTTTAAGCTCTACATGTTTAACTGAATATTGTATATATATTGATGAAGTATTTATTCGCATACACTTTTAATACACCATTTTGCAATATATGTATTGCAAAGATACGAATAAAGGGGCGAATATATATATATATATATATATATATATATTGGGACCTTTTTCTATCTGAAAATGTGCTCCGACCTTGGATGAGGCTTTTTGACATCAGCCTAAGGTCTTTTGAAATTCAAATAAAAACTTTTGTTTCCTAACAATTATTTAAACATTTTATAATTAATTGTTTCTAAAAAAGATATAAAAATTACTTGCAATTGTTAAATCTGAAAGTAAATATATATCTTGTAAATTAAGATATATAATATTCACGAGATATTTTTTCACGAGAGATGAAAGAACAAAGCTTTTGTCAATGCAAAATCAACCAGTAATATTAAAAAAAATTTCAAGTCAATTCCTACTTAAATCAACAGAAAAATTATTTTTATTTCTTTTTCTTAAATAGTTACAATTAATATAAATATGTATATACATACGACAAATAACAATAATAAAAATTAATTTCCACTTAATAATTATCGTTAAAGTA
This sequence comes from Trichonephila clavata, assembly GCA_019973975.1. Classification (NCBI taxonomy): domain Eukaryota; kingdom Metazoa; phylum Arthropoda; class Arachnida; order Araneae; family Nephilidae; genus Trichonephila; species Trichonephila clavata. The sequence continues at coordinate 18,577 of BMAO01026873.1, read as the reverse complement.
TGGCATTGTAATCCAAAACAATTGTGTATATAAAATTTCAGTTCAACTGTTCAGCTTTGAAACGTGAGAAGAAAAAAAACTTTTAAAGTTTTGACCCAAGTCGCTAAAAATGAAGCCAACGTGGCTGTATCTGTAATTCTTTAAATAATTAATTTCAGTCAAAAATTTTAATTAATTATAATTAAATTATCGTATTGTCAACCAAAGCAATGGTGTACAGAAAATTTCAGCTCAAATGAAAGCTTCAAAATGTGAGGAAAAAAACTTTTTAAAGTTTTGACACGCCAAAATGGTCGCTAAGTCACCAAAAAAGATGCCAAAGGGCTGTATTTGTAATTCTTTGAATAATTAGTTTTAATCAATTAACTTTTATTAATTATAATTAAATTACTGTATTGTCATCCAAAATAAGCGTGTATATAAAATTTCAGCTCAATTGAGTGTTTTAAAATGCATTTTATTAACGATTGAAAATTTGAACAAGATAAATATATGGAGAGAGTGAGCTAATAGTAGGAATTGAAAAAGATATCATCAAATGATATTTAAAAACGATGTATTGAGAAAATTATGCAAATCATAAGCTCATTCTCTTTTAGATGAATTCACACATATGTGTGCTTTGGTTCAGTTGGGCATATTTTTTAAAACTGCTGAAATTTTTACAGATATCTTAAGGTTAGTTATAAGCTCTAACTATATAACTCTCGTCCTTATTTTAATTAACAAATATGCTTTCCAAGACTTTTCGCTCTTAAATTCTTGTTTTTATTGATTTTGAAATTTCAAAAACTTCTTATAAAACATTAACAGATACAATTTTGTCTTTTACCGTATATTTTTCATGCCTCTAATTTATTTTACTCCTGATAAATTTTTAGACTTTTCTTGAAGTGTTATTTAATCTTTTAAATTTTTTTATTACTTCCTCCTTTTGTGCTTCTTCTCCCCTTGCACATTATAAATACTTGTTTGCATCTTATTCTTCCCAGGTCATCTTTCAGTGTTGTTTTCAAATAATTATTAATTTTTTAAATATTTTTAGCACAGATACAATTTTAAACATAGTCTGACATATCTGACTTCTTCGTCAAAAAATGATCTCACAGAACAAAGTAGATATTCGAGCTGATAAAAGTTTTTTTTATAACGTAGGATAGAATTAAACACAAACAAGAAATATGCTCTTGGTGCAGAGACCTCTTATGAATCTTTGAGGCCCTGGGCCACAATGCAAAAGTAGGCCATACCTGAGACCTTTACAAGTAGACAGTATTGCATAGGCACTGTAGACAATAGGCAGTAGTATGCCTTTTCAAATACTCGTTCAAACAGTAATTTAAAACAAATAAACGTGCACGATTCCCAGTCTTTAGGTACAAACCGGATTGACCGATGGCCGCATTTTGATTAAACGATTTGAATGATTCTTTATGGTATTAGGCCTAGACCTAGACATAGACTAGGCCCCTATACAATCTTATCATTTTTGACAGTTAACATGCAGATGGAAATTACCTGTTTTTTTTAAGAATATATGTAGTGGAGTAATAGATGACCCCATTAAAATTATCCGGATCATAATCTTATTAAGGCAGAGTGGAGAACGAAACGAAACCCCTACCGAGGGTGAGTCCTTAGGCCCGGGATCAGTTGGCCCATGCCTTAACGAGGTTTCGATGTGGAAACTTCTGTAGATTTAAAGTAATAAATAACACGCTGAATAGATGAATACTGCCATCGAACGGATCGGGTTATATCCCGACGACTTTTTCCATCTTTTCACAATGGTTTTAAGCTCACTGATACTTATTCCCTTCCTTTTATTTTCCTTGTCCTTGAATTGCTACGTATTTCACAAAAACATAAAGATTATTGCATTACAACTTTCTTAACCAATAACGCTTGTTGATAAAAATTCCAAGAATCAAGAATATTCAAATAATGAACGCAGATTTTTCTGTCGACTATTCGTGTGCTTTGCTACAAAACTTCCATTATTTTACGTAATTTTTATTCAAAATTAACGAATTATTGCATGCTTAATATTTTTATAATAGTAAGCAAATTCGTAAAACTTTTTTAGAAAAAAAAATTTTTCTATTAAATTGTAGCTGTGCTGTATGATTTGTTATGGGTGAACGCAGACTTTTTCTAGTTAGTGTATTTACTTTTTAAAAGAAAGTTTCTATAAAAAACAAAAGTGTGCAACATCAAAACATATGATTGGCTGGAAACACGTGATTATAGTTTCCATGTGACTATGACGTCACATGAATTTATTCAATTGAAAATTAAATCCAAAGACAAAATTCGGAAAATTCGTTTCGAAGTATTCACCATCAAAACCCATAGCTTTAGCTTACTGAACATTTCTGTCTTTGCACTAAGCCACCCACAACTACACAAACTCATCCTTTTTTAAAGTACAAGCAGCATACAGAGACATGTGTAATACATTCCAGGGTATTTGAGTACATGAATCAATTCTCTAAGCTCTGTAAACTAGACATTAGTTTCTTTATACCTTCGTTTTAATACGACCAAACCCTCAACTTCGAAAAAGAAATTAAAAAAAAAACAATAATAAAATCGGACATTTAAAAATATGACGAAGTAACACAATTTCTGGCCGAGCACAATTACAGAAAGTGTGACGTGACCTCTGATCGATTGTTCGCAGCTAGAACTCGAAACCTCAAAAAGATTGTTCGAATGTAAAAAGAAAGGTCGTTCCTCGGCCATCCCTCTCAGCGAAAAGGTTAATTGTTCACTTTTGTTTCTTTTCCATCGAATGCTGCTCCCCCGAGGCAACGACACACTCCTGACCTCGCCGAGACTAAACGATTTTTTTTTATCGAAGGGGGATGGTAAAGAAACCACGCGGAAGTTTTTCTGTCGATTCGTCAAAACAACGTTAAGCAATTACTCGGGGAAAAGTATATATATGCAAATCAAATCGAAGTTAGAGCCCACTCGTATATTTAGCTGGAAGCCACAGGCAGAAAAACTTTTAATTTTATTATCTTTTTAATTATGAAACAAGATTCAAAGTTGCCACAATATCTACTAAATAATCTCAAGTAATGTCTACAGGAGCCCAGCCCAGAATTTCGCAGCAGCAAACAAGCTGTTTGATTACTTGAATATGTAGTCATTTTGTTTAAGCACCTCCGAACTGACAGAAGTAAAATCATTACTTCCAAAAAGGTTGCAATAGTCATTTACTAAATTAATTAAAATCTTGAATTTGTTCTTGAAATGTCAAAAAATGGAATACAAAAACATTTTAAAAATAAAATTCAATCATGAAAGTGAGCAGTGAAATACTATTTAATAATAAAGGCTAGAAAAAACTTGTTACACTTATAAGGGTCGAAATCATATCTCAACCTTGCCTAGAGTTGTGGGAGGAAGTGAAGTATGACTAGCCTGTTATTTAAACAATATATTTATTGAACACACAAATTATCAACAGACAGAATTTTAATAATTCATACTAGAAGAGATGTTTCTAATATGAGCCATAGGAGATTAAACAACGGGAGGCGCGAATTATGACAAGACTTTTTAAATATCGATAGTCCTTTTTTAGGATCAATCCACTGCTCTAAATATCTGAGCTATAAGACGTGCTATAAAATATAATAATACCTGATCGGTAGCAATCTCTCCTTCTAGTCAGATTCTTTGTATCTCCATATCACTCGCTTGAAAGCCTTGACTATATATATCCGACCTAATCTGCATAATCATGGTTGCTTCTTCAGAGGTTCGTTGAGAGTAAATTCGAGTTGATAGACCAAAGATTTCCCAAGAGGATTAAGAGAAGGGCGCGCGGATAGGTCCTTAACACACTTATTTTCTTACTCTTCTCCGATATTTATGCCTTTTAATACTATTAGCGACCTTTAGTTATTTAAATTTGTTTTATCTATACGTAATGTTTTATCATCTTCAGGTAGATATTTAGAAAATTGTTTTAAATTGACTTTTAGGTACCGGGTCAATTAATTTTAATCTCTCTTTCAATTAAACAGAACAGCTCTTTCAGTACACTCCCACCAACGAGTGGTTACAATCGTCAAATTGCCATAGTCGCAAGATAGTGTTTGGTATTGTTTTTGTCGAGACAGGGGTTCGAATCCTAAATCCGTTAAAGAACCGCCATATATTAGAGCTAATGAAGGCTAAATTTTTATCGGGCTCTGATATTTTACGGTGGGATCGTTGTGGAAGCCTGGAATATATCTCTTTAATAGAGAGTCTATTATGCATTTGAAAAATAAACCACGGAATAATGACTGCTTGAATATTAAATCCAAAGAAATACAAGGAAGTTATTCTATAAAAAATATCGAATAAGTCTATAACTTGTTATATATATCGTCTAAATAATTAAAAAAGTGTATATAACTTAATTGAGCGCTATAGGTTGACTTTATTAAACACTGAGGGGGAAAAATTTTGTGTGATACAATATTGGTTAACTATTTCAGAATTTACTGTTTAATATCAGCATATTCTACATTACCTGCTATACATATGCAGATGTCTTTTTGAAAAGTGTATTAATATAATAGTACAGTAGAACGTCGTTTATCTGAATCAATTGGGACCAGGCACCATACTAATACCCGATTGTTAGGATAACTGAAAACCGAATGCGATCCATGCAGTATGTGAAACCGGACACTAATCGAAAATTGAAAATCATCCTATGCGGGAAACGTGCTTGAAGAAAAAGCAAAAAGGTGCAAAATGTCACATTTTTACCTTCATTGTGGAAAATAATCACTTATTTTTCGCCGTACCATTGTACACCGTTTTTTTCGCTGCAAGGTCTCTGATTCTCTTCAGCAGCAGTAGTTGAGTAGGACAGCACTGTGAGTGTCACCATTGTTGCTACTTTCGTTGTTGTTGTTGTCCTCGTTTTCATGCTTTTCATCGTTGACAGGGTCGGAGTCCTTGCACGGAAGTCACTATCATTTAGCATTTGAAATCCACTGTCTTTTACATCGCATGCCATTCACGTTTCTACATCTTCTTCATCGCATTCTTGAAATCCTCTGGAAATATATATCAAATGTCTAGAAAAAACAGTTCTTGAAATTTGGCGCTCCAGATAATGAACGTTCGGATAAACGACGTTCTACTGTACTATAAAAATATCGATATAATTTGTTATATATTGTCCAAACAATTAAAAAAGGTAATATAACTTAATTGAGCTCTTTTGGTTGACTTTATTAAAAACTGAGGGGGAAAAGTGTGTGGATACAATATTGGTTAACTATTTGAGAATTTACTGTATAATATCAGCATATTCTATATTACCTACTATACATATGCAGGTGTCTTTTTGGAAAAGTGTATTAATAATACGTAAATTGTATACGTAATTGTGGGTGGTGCAAGCAGCTTTCGATTTCGGATACAATTTTTTATATTAAATTCCCATTTCGTTGAGAAAAAGATATCTGATAACTAAATTTATACCACAAAGCCTTTTCTTTTTAAATGTGTTCAACATGGGGCACAATTTACTTTGTTTTTTCTTCTGTTATAAATATATGTATACCTTCATGCGGATAAGTTTTCAAGTGTAATTTCCTATATAAGCAACTTAGATAGTTGGTAAGGAATTAATTCTTTGGGGGTAATAAAACTAATGTTCTAATACAGTTGCACCTGACCTTTCGGTACTGAGTTGCTTCTTTACCTGCATTAATAAATAGTGCATTAGATAGAATAGAACAGTGAAGGCGAACCAATGGCACGCGTGCCATTGATGATCGATCACCACCCGATCAAATTGGTTTGCATTTTAGTCAAAAATAACAAAGTTCACTGTGAAGTAATCCTTATGAGGGATCTCATTCACACTTTCGACGTTAAAATGCATGTTTTCATAAACGATATTATTACAAGAAAATACAAGTACTTCCCAAACTTGACAAAAATATCAAATATTTATTTCCAGACATGAGAATAGACGAGTTTTTTATACATGATAAACCAGACGAGGAAAAATTTTTGAAAAATTTATTTCCGTAATTAATTTTTTAATCAAGGAATTATCAGCGAGTTGTTCTCAGTTCAAAGAATTATCGGAAAAGCTCAGGTTTATTATGTACCCTGATATGAGACTTCATTTAATAGACTAAACTTGTTCCAGTTCAACTGGTTGGAAACTGAAGAATTTGAAATGCAAGTGATTGATTTCCAATGTAGTTCAATATGGATTCAAAAATTTGTTGAAATAAGGAAAAAGTTGCAATTGAAGTATGGTAAAAATGCCAATAATGAAAGTTTAGAAACATGTAATTCTATTCCAGACATATTTAATTGTTTGAAAAAGGTGAATCTTTTTTTTTTTTTTTTTGCTATTATAACCACATTTTCATCTACCCATGCCTGCGAGTCTTTATTTTCAGAGATGAAAAACATTACAAACTCGCTTTGAAACCTTTTAGCAGATGACTCCAATTTAGCATGCATTCTACTAAAAGTAACACCTTACATTCTTATTATAAGAGATTTGTCATCTAATCTGCAACAACAGAAGTCACATTAATCTTACTTTATAACTTGAATTGCTCGCGTATAACTAAAACATTTACTATTATATAGTGCACAATGTATTTTTTCGTAGTGAATAAAGAGTTTGAGTTGTTAGTAAGTAGTTTTATTATTTTCCCAATAATCATAAAAAAAGTCAAAATTATTTTGCGGTACGTCTATACCTCTTTAAACATTTCTTTAGAAAAAAATGACTCGTTGATTCATAAAGGTTTGCCACGCCTGGAATAGAAGAAGCATTCAGAGCTCTATAACAGTCAATCGCATTGCTGAGAAATACGAACATATAAATTCATTATAAGCATAAAAAAGTGGAAAGAAAAACAGGTATTTTAATTATCTAATTATTTTTCGAAAGAATGATTATAAGTGAAATTAAAAAAAGGGTACACACAATAGAAGTGTTCTTACAAATTTGAGCTATTTAATAAACGTTCCACAAAAATTCATTATATATATTTCGAGAACCAATTCATTATTTATTGGAATGTTATGCACAGTTAGTAAAATTATCACATTCTTCCTCGAACATTTACCGTAACTTTTTCGCTTTTATATTGATTTTACTTTTCACAAAATTTAAAATAAAACGAACGAGAGCATTTAATAATTATTTATAAGAATTTTGCAGAATTTTTGTAAAATTTCTCATGCCAAAAATTAATTTCAGGAATACAGCTTGGAAAAAAAAATTGTATGGTTCATTTGCATTGAATTTTTGTTTTACATGTGTTTTGAACGCTAATAATCTAACCCTTCTTTTTTTCAGATTCTTTTCTTTCTAAAATATCACGGGGCAATTTAATCTTTTCATCGCTACCTATAAAAATATTTAAATGTTGGTCGAAATACGTATTCAACAAATGTTGAAATAGGATAAAAATTCAGAGTTTTTTTTTCTCGCATAAAAGAAGTTTCAACACTATTATAGTTTTACTTCAATTTCGTCTCTTGTCAGAAATATGCTCTATTATTCTATATACTCTTGTTTGAATTGATTTACTTTGTTCTTCTATACAATATGTTCCTCTCTGTTGCATCCCCTACATATTGATGCAAAATGGATTTTCCGCTTTTTGAAAAACCCAATATATAAAAATGAATGCATATGCTGAGATTAATCCCATTACTTTTTTATTTCCGGGTATTTTTTCCTACGAAAAAAAAATTTTGTGCTTTAGAATCTGTTTTATAACATTATGTGAAAAAAGCCTTTAACATAAATAATAAATAAATGCCAGAATAGCGTGTTGCATTTGACCGAAATGGTATATTTGCTTGATAACAAAAATTTAATCTTTTTGCCGAGGATAAATGATAGAGTACGACATCTTGCTACATAAAATAGGTAAATAAATTTTAAAGTAAATAAAATCCAGGATTTGGAACAAAATTGTAAAATAAAACATATTCTTAAATAACAGAAAGGTAAAACTATATATAAAATGTTTGATGTCTCTTTTTTTTACCGAACAGCCGAATTAAAAATAGCGTAAAGACCCAGAGATAAAAAAAAAGTGACTTTATAATTCATGTAACTTCATACTCACGTGATAATTATAATCTCGTGTTTTCAACCAATCAGTACTCGCTCTTATTGTTGCCAGTTCTTGCTTTCTACGGGAACTTTCTTTTTTTTAAAGTATATATTCATCAGCAATAATAAAGCAACAGAGATAAACAAAATGCACTTGATTTAAAAATACACGAATAATATAAATTTCTTTTCTATAAGACATTTTGAAAATCTTTTCGAAGAATCTTAATGCTTGAAATTCTTTACCCAAGTATCGAATTTGAAACTGTATCTAAATTTTACAGGGAAGACAAATGCAAGTCTATGTCAGTTTTGAATTCAATGAAGAACATGTGATTACATTTATCACGTGACGGTCGGGAATTTAGACCCATTGTTATAAAATTAAAGAGTAGTTTTGAATTGTTATTAAAACTAATTAAGACTGTATACCAATAGGATGCTAACAAAGGATTAGAGCTACATGAAAATTCTCTTTCTCTTTTTGAAATAAAAGAAAATACATTTTTGACAATTTTATTTATGTATATTTGCAGAACAATATCATTTCCAACTTGGTTTATGATTTCGTAGTTTGATTATCTCAAAACCGAACCTCAATATATGGTAGCCCATTTACGAGAGGGAAGAGCAAGCTCTGATGCCGTCCTTCACAACTTGACCGTGGTCCAAGATCGGCATCAGTTGCGAGGTTCGTCACCAATAGCCCTTTTGTAGCTTCAGAGTGTGACGTAAAATCAAATCAAGTCAAATAAAAGGACAAAACAATGAATTTCTTGAACCTAATGAAATATCTTATGTATTATCAACAAACTGATATTCAAATCCAATTTTTTTCAAAAAAGAAAATAATTCTTAAGCGAGACAGATGTTAACCCAGTTTATTACCAAAAGAAGTTAATCTCTGAACAGAAGTCAAATCCACCATACTTTGAAGAGCTAATAAATACTGATGGAAATTATATATTTTTTAATTTCAGTATATTTATATGCAGAGCTGTCCATTGAACCAATACTTAATTTTACGGCATGACACTTTTCTTAATCCATTCAAAGCTGTAAGCAATTTTTTTTTAATTTCAAAAATACATGTTTCTTAGCGTAACAGTGGAGAGATTTATTTTAAGAACGTATTTCATATCGAGGCAAATTGAGAAAACGCAAATGACAATAAACGTATAACAAATATTAAAAAAGGTAAATATTACCATAATTATAGCTGTTTCACGCTTGTATATAGATAGATATGTATATAACCATAATAATGTAAGAACTTGAATCATTAATTCGTTTGAAAACATATCCTTTAAAAGTCACTGAATAGTGCATAATAATAGATAGCTAAGGATAAAAAACATTATTTCGAAAACATACATGAATCAAAATGAGAGCGATTGCCCTACCTTCCGATCAACCGCAATGTTGTGTGAATATTGTATTAAATCGTTACGTCAGAACTCAAATACTTAAACCTAGACCTTAGTTATTATGTCACAATGGTTGTTATGTTCAATCATTTTAATAGCTGACATTTTTTTCACTTCCTTTGCTCCGTAGTCTTCATATGGGTGGGGCACGAACTCTATTCTTAACTGGTGCTTAATGCAGACGTATCACGTCACAGGTTGCAATTATTTCACTCTAAGAGAAGATCAATGGTTCCATTATAGATTTTTTCATCAAAATAGCTCTGTATTTGGACTACAGGAAAAGGTAATGGATTCTGATCTGAACAGAGACCTGGATTTGAATAACATAGATGATTCTTGTGTATTAAATATGGAAGCTTCACAAAATAAAAATTCGGGATAAACTGGCTTTCATAGATCAATACACCTGAAAGAACAAGAAAATAATTTGGTATTAAGTAATTATAGCTATATGGCAGGGTTGATTTAATTAAATATTTTTTTTTAAAAAAAGGCTAATATATCTATTTCAATTATAAAGAAAGAGAAAAAAAGAGAGAAGTAGATTAGAGCTGTAATGGAGTATTTTCTATTGTAAGGGAAGCTAACCCACCCACACATACAAATCGTGAACTTTTACAGCGAAAAAAATGTGAATCATATGCAATATAAATAATTTATAAATAAAAAATTTTAGTGTACCATGTTTTTACAAGCTTTTATTTAACTTACAATGTATGTATGTATGTATGTATGTATGTATGTATGTATGTATGTATGTATGTATGTATGTATGTATGTATGTATGTATGTATGTATGTATGTATGTATGTATGTATGTATGTATGTATGTATGTATGTATGTATGTATGTATGTATGTATGTATGTATGTATGTATGTATGTATGTATGTATGTATGTATGTATGTATGTATGTATGTATGTATGTATGTATGTATGTATGTATGTATGTATGTATGTATGTATGTATGTATGTATGTATGTATGTATGTATGTATGTATGTATGTATGTATGTATGTATGTATGTATGTATGTATGTATGTATGTATGTATGTATGTATGTATGTATGTATGTATGTATGTATGTATGTATGTATGTATGTATGTATGTATGTATGTATGTATGTATGTATGTATGTATGTATGTATGTATGTATGTATGTATGTATGTATGTATGTATGTATGTATGTATGTATGTATGTATGTATGTATGTATGTATGTATGTATGTATGTATGTATGTATTGTATGTATGTGTATGTATGTATGTATGTATGTATGTATGTGTATGTATGTATGTATGTTATGTATGTATGTATGTATGTATGTATGTATGTATGTATGTATGTATGTATGTATGTATGTATGTATGTATGTATGATGTAATGTATGTATGTATGTATGTATGTATGTATGTATGTATGTATGTATGTATGTATGTATGTATGTATGTATGTATGTATGTAATGTATGTATGTATGTATGTATGTATGTATGTATGTATGTATGTATGTATGTATGTATGTATGTATGTATGTATGTATGTATGTAATGTATGTATGTATGTTATGTATGTATGTATGTATGTATGTATGTATGTAATGTATGTATGTATGTAATGTATGTATGTATGTAATGTATGTATGTATGTATGTATGTATGTATTGTATGTATGTATGTATGTATGTATGTATGTATGTAGTATGTATGTATGTATGGTATGTTATATGTATGTATGTATGTATGTAAGTATGTATGTATGTATGTATGTTTATGTATGTATGTATGTATGGTATGTATGTATGTATGTAATGTATGTATGTATGTATATGTATGTATGTATGTATGTATGTAATGTATGTATGTATGTATGTAGTATGTATGTGTATGTATGTATGTATGTATGTATGTATGTATGTATGTATGTATGATGTATGTATGTATGTATGTATGTATGTATGTATTGTATGTATGTATGTATGTATGTAATGTATGTATGTATGTATGTATGTATGTATTGTATGTTATGTATGTATGTATGTATGTATGTATGTATGTATGTATGTATGTATGTATGTATGTATGTATGTATGTATGTATGTATGTATGTATGTATGTATGTATGTATGTATGTATGTATGTATGTATGTATGTATGTATGTATGTATGTATGTATGTATGTATGTATGTATGTATGTATGTATGTATGTATGTATGTATGTATGTATGTATGTATGTATGTATGTATGTATGTATGTATGTATGTATGTATGTATGTATGTATGTATGTATGTATGTATGTATGTATGTATGTATGTATGTATGTATGTATGTATGTATGTATGTATGTATGTATGTATGTATGTATGTATGTATGTATGTATGTATGTATGTATGTATGTATGTATGTATGTATGTATGTATGTATGTATGTATGTATGTATGTATGTATGTATGTATGTATGTATGTATGTATGTATGTATGTATGTATGTATGTATGTATGTATGTATGTATGTATGTATGTATGTATGTATGTATGTATGTATGTATGTATGTATGTATGTATGTATGTATGTATGTATGTATGTATGTATGTATGTATGTATGTATGTATGTATGTATGTATGTATGTATGTATGTATGTATGTATGTATGTATGTATGTATGTATGTATGTATGTATGTATGTATGTATGTATGTATGTATGTATGTATGTATGTATGTATGTATGTATGTATGTATGTATGTATGTATGTATGTATGTATGTATGTATGTATGTATGTATGTATGTATGTATGTATGTATGTATGTATGTATGTATGTATGTATGTATGTATGTATGTATGTATGTATGTATGTATGTATGTATGTATGTATGTATGTATGTATGTATGTATGTATGTATGTATGTATGTATGTATGTATGTATGTATGTATGTATGTATGTATGTATGTATGTATGTATGTATGTATGTATGTATGTATGTATGTATGTATGTATGTATGTATGTATGTATGTATGTATGTATGTATGTATGTATGTATGTATGTATGTATGTATGTATGTATGTATGTATGTATGTATGTATGTATGTATGTATGTATGTATGTATGTATGTATGTATGTATGTATGTATGTATGTATGTATGTATGTATGTATGTATGTATGTATGTATGTATGTATGTATGTATGTATGTATGTATGTATGTATGTATGTATGTATGTATGTATGTATGTATGTATGTATGTATGTATGTATGTATGTATGTATGTATGTATGTATGTATGTATGTATGTATGTATGTATGTATGTATGTATGTATGTATGTATGTTATGTATGTATGTATGTATGTATGTATGTATGTATGTATGTATGTATGTATGTATGTATGTATGTATGTATGTATGTATGTATGTATGTATGTATGTATGTATGTATGTATGTATGTATGTATGTATGTATGTATGTATGTATGTATGTATGTATGTATGTATGTATGTATGTATGTATGTATGTATGTATGTATGTATGTATGTATGTATGTATGTATGTATGTATGTATGTATGTATGTATGTATGTATGTATGTATGTATGTATGTATGTATGTATGTATGTATGTATGTATGTATGTATGTATGTATGTATGTATGTATGTATGTATGTATGTATGTATGTATGTATGTATGTATGTATGTATGTATGTATGTATGTATGTATGTATGTATGTATGTATGTATGTATGTATGTATGTATGTATGTATGTATGTATGTATGTATGTATGTATGTATGTATGTATGTATGTATGTATGTATGTATGTATGTATGTATGTATGTATGTATGTATGTATGTATGTATGTATGTATGTATGTATGTATGTATGTATGTATGTATGTATGTATGTATGTATGTATGTATGTATGTATGTATGTATGTATGTATGTATGTATGTATGTATGTATGTATGTATGTATGTATGTATGTATGTATGTATGTATGTATGTATGTATGTATGTATGT